>VWZV01009018.1:0-87999 GCA_013397155.1 Irena cyanogastra | reverse complement strand
CGCGGCTGCAGCCGACGCCGCCACGGGCAGCGTCCCCGGCGCGGAGAGCTCGCGGTGCCGCCGGCCGGCGCTCGGCGGCGGGGACGCTTGCGGAGTCCGCGCGGGCCGGTCCCTCCCGGCGCGTGAGGCGGTGGGAGCGGCGGGCGGGAAAGACGGAGAGGAGCGGCCGGAGCCGGGGATCGCCGCGCCGGAGCCCCTAGGATGTCACCATTGTTCAGCTGGGTGGCCAAGGTAGGCGGCGCGGCGCCCGCCGCCCTCCGCGCTCGGGAAGTAAAGTCCAGCCTTAGGGCTTGCAGATGTTCGCGTGTAATTTCAAGGCAAGTCAGTCACCTCTGAGAAGGGAGCAGAGCCCTACTGTATTGTTCAGCCAGGGAAAAGGAGGAGCACTCGAAGTGACCGGTAAAGTTAACCTGCTGTCAGACATGGCTTGGGTTTAGGGGCTAAAAGCCAAGCTGCAGGTCTGGCCGGCTTGTTCTACGTTGCTGCGGATCTGCAAAAGGGGAGAGCTATAATTGAAACTGCTTAGAAGGCCTGATCTTAGTGCCTTTTGAAGTCTAACGCTACTTTTGCACTCTGGGGAATGTGTAACAGCGCTCCCACTGTTTGTTTTGGAGTCTTTTTTTTCCCATGGTTTTTGTCATGCTCTGAATTTATGAAGAACAGTAAGTTGGATTTTAGTGGGACACTTGCATGTTTTACTGTGTCAAACGCATGTGGTCGTGCTGCCGTCTTCATCTGTGTGTCTAGGGCTTCAGTAGGAATTTCCACTGTAACTGAAATTACATATGGATGCAAAGCAGTAAAGATGGCTAAAGATCTCTAGAATATAGTTTTGAGCTGATGTTTAAAAAAATTCTAAAGTAACAGTCATTATGAATTTAAAATGAGCTGCAAATAATATTATGTCTCAAGGCACAGGTCATGTAGAGGAGGACAAGTGTGTGAAACAGCTGTATGGCAGTCAGGAATTGTAGAGTCCTTGAATAAATTAGCTGGGGAAAAAACCGTTTATCTTGGAATTCAACAAATCAGTACTTTAGAATTTATTATCCACAGAGCCGTCATAGACAGGTTTAGCCAGGATCCATATAGCCGATGGGGGCAACAGTGTAGGCTGTGGGGCAGACCACATAAAACCTGATTCTCCCTCCTCTGTTATCAGCTGCAAATGGTCAGTTGTTTAATTACTTCTGCATCCCTGTTCTTGAATATTTAACAAGTGAAATACCTACCCTGGAGGATACTAAGAGGGAAGTACTTGATGTGTGACTGTTGCCTTTGTTCAGATTCTCAGATAAAAGGATTTGCTCTATTCTGTTTTGAAAAGAGACTGCTGACTTTTAGACACTCCCTGAAAAATCGAAATGTATCCTTCTCTCTGTCCACTTGCCTTTTTTTCTCTGGTTGAAGACCTGTTGGGTGGAGCACGTGTAGTTTCCTCTCCTGTCACTCCTCAGACTCCGTCTCATGCAGACCGTAACGCTGGTTTGCCGTGTTGTGTGAAGGAAGGATACCGACTGATGCCCGTCCCAGCTCTTACAGATGTGCCGGTCTCCTGTACAGGTGGCTGCTGTCAAAGATGAGTGATGCCCTTGAGTACGTACTTCAGGGATGCCCCCAAGGGGTGGCTCGTTCCCTTCCCTCATTGTTCACTTGTCAGCTGGGCAAGGCAGCTGGTGGGAGAGGAGTTGGTGTCGGAGGAGGTCGGAACTTGTAGCACACGGAGTTCACCGCGTTTTTAGAGAAACAAGCTCTTGCACAAACGCACTTCGAACTGCTTTTAGGAGTGCTTTGTGGGCTTTCAAAACTAATTATTTCAATGTTGGTTCCTCACAACTGCTTAGTTTTATTCTTTTGATTGCCATTAATTGTCAGCACTGATTTGGGAGGGAAAGCAAGGCAGTGTACTTAGAAATATAAAATGAGGCTTGTTGATAGAGAAAGCTTTCCTGCCTGCCAAAGTCTGATCAGTAAAAATGTAGTAGCTATTGCTGTGAGCTTTCAGCACAAATGCAAGCCTTTCAGTATTTATGAGATCATGGCCCATTCCAGAACAGGGAAGTACTGTAGGAGGAGGAAACTGCCCCCTTGTATCTATTACTTATCAATAAGTGACCCCCACTTAAGTAAGGTGTTTAGTTCACCAGGCAAGTCACCAGGCCGGAAGATACTTACATGTGAAGCAATTTACTCCCATGTGCTATAAAATTGATTTCCCTGGTGTTTGTATAAACATTACCTTTTAATATATCTTGTTTACACATTTTTATGTGCAGTTTTACCAAGCTTGTCTCTTACCTACACACAGGCTCCTCAGGGCTGGGTTTTGCAGTGCTGCCAGGTCAGCCATGGGGCCCATTCTGGGCTGGAGGATAAAGCCCTACTGGAGTCCCATGTGGATTGATGTTGCCCCCATTGGCCATATGGATCCTGGCTAAACCCCCTGTGGCTCTGTGGATAATAAAGTCTAAAGTACTGATTTGTTTTAGTCTCCTGAAATTATTTAAATAAAATGAATAGTTATACCTGTTTTTCCTGCATGGTTTGATGCAACATTAGACAACTGACTTAAGGGAAACCTTTGACTAAGCACCTGAAGACACAGTCTCTTGGAAGTGTAAACTATGTTTTCACTGTTCTGAGTAGAAAATACAGTTTTGTGCTTTTGTAGATACACAAAGACTATTCATATTCAGTTTAGATCACTGAATTAACTGTTACTAAAAGTAATCATTGTGGTTTTGAAAAATGTCAAAGCTTTCAGTCTCAAAAAAAAGACATGCAGAGTTTTAGTGGTAAACTGACACATTATTAATTCATTAGTAGGAGATAATAATACAGTGACAAGTGTTAAAAATAATTTTATTTCTGTTCCTATCATATTTAATACAGCTTTAGTTTAAAAAAACCAGATTTGTCTTAGTTCTTTACAAATTGCTTAATTTTATAATGCAGGTTTCTATTCAGAAGCAGCTTTACAGCAACCAGAATTAGAGAACTATTTGCTGAAGAAATAGAAACAGTTCTTAGTGCAAGCAATTGTATAAATAGAGAATTTTGAGTAAATGTGTCCTCAGATTCTCAACTAGCTATGAAATTTATACAGTTTGTCTTTCTAGTTACAAAAAAGGTTCTGTATATAATTTAATAGCTGCATTCAACTTATTTTTCTGAAGGATTATAAACCAACAAGGAACCAGTAAAGAAAATAACTAAGATAAAAAAGTTACACAATTTAATTCAAGGTTTCTTCTATAATTATTTTGCTGGTAGGGTAGGGCAGCTGAGCAGCTGCCTCCAAGCTGCAGGACAGCAGGTGGGAAAGGGATGCTCCTTCCTGAGGGGAGCCGCAAGTGATGGGGTGTGTTGCTGAAGCTTGAGGAGCCTCCACTTATGTGCCACCAGCACTGGAAGAAAAGGATGGGTTTACAGTGTAGCTGTCACCAGCTGGGCTGGCTAATCTTGGACCCTGAGTTGAGAAAGCCAATTGTTTGGATTCCTTCTCCTGTGAAAATCAGATTTTAGGATGTATTCACAATAGATTCTCTGAAATTCCCAACAGCAAAACCAGAAGTAAATTGTAGTTTGGTTTGGGTTTTTTTCAAGGATTTCTGAGTCGGAAGGGCCTATGAGCTTTCCACAGTTTGAGAAGTTCTCAAGCCATCAACAAAGAAAGTTTCTGTCCTAATCAGTGCAGCCAGATGTGGTTACTTGGCTTGTGCCATGAAATGTTACTGAAGAAGTAATCATAATAATATTGGAAATGCCACTTATATTTCTTGTAATCATAATATAGCTTTTTATGCTGTGTTGGAATTGATCTTGCTGCTGTTTTACCATCATTCCTACTGTTTTCTATATGATAGAATGCCTACTAGACCTCTGGGGGAGCATGCATGGGAGTAACAATATACTTCTTAGTTTAGGTCAGAAGTTACAAATGAAATTAATTTGCCTTCTGCAAGGAATGAAGAGGAATGAGAGACTGAAATAATGATGGCCAAGAAATCCCTTCCTGCCTTTTTTTTTTTTCCTTTTTAAGAGTGTTCTGAAAGGATGATTTTGACTTTTTTGCAGGTCTGTTCTAGGGTATATCACACTCATTTATGAGGATGTTTTGCTCCAGTTTAACTGACATGCCTCTTTCTTTTATTCCTCACACCTTCCAGCAAAGTTGAGCACATTTGGACATATTTAATCCCTCAGTGAATGACTTACATTTTAGCCGAACAAATCAAGTTTTGGTCTCTTCAGGAGCTCTCGTAACCAGGCATTTAAAAACTGTCTAGAGCCAAAAAACTTACACATTTGTTAAACCCGTCTTACTTTTAAGCTCGTCTTACTTATGATAAATTATTTGGGTAGGTAAGTGGTGGTGGTATTCTATGGGATGCAACTCTTATTTGTGCTAGTGCATTTATTCCTGGTAACTCTTATTGTAAAGGGATTTGAATACTTGCATACTGTATCAAGAATCAAGTAGTTAATAGAGAACTAGTGCCAGGGAAGAATTGGGAATTGCTGAGGAGGGAAGGCTCAAAAGCCATAGTTTTGCTTGTGGAAGAATCTCCTTGAAGCCATTGATGCTGTGGGTAGGGCTGAAAGGACAGACCCTCACTTGTCTCCCAGGCTGGATGCCAGCGATGTAGCAAAGAGAAAGTGCAGATTTCTGCCAGAGCTGTGTTTTGGTGCCCAAGCTTGCACAATGCCCTTGTCAGAGAACACTACGTTTCTGCTCAGTGTGATTCTCCAGGTCAGTTTATGTTGGGGTAAAATGTTGTTGCCAATTGACAGCTTTCAGATAAATGCTGATTATCACAAAATACCAAGCTGTCCAAATGCTCTGTTTTCTGTATGCCAGTCACTCCCTGCCTTCCCCTGTGGGGGCCTGGGTGATGCCTGAGGAATATGCGCCGAGCATTTGAAATGAAGTCAGTCCTGTGGTGAAACCCCTCAGTTACTCAGCAGTTTAGTTCCCTTTGGAACTATTTGCTTTTATTCTTCATCCTTCCATTTCTTTTTCTGCATGCCAGGCTCGAATTGCACCTGCTCTGCTTAGATGTTCCCCATTTGATGGGAGAGGGCTGGAATATAGTTGCTCACATGGCTTTTATTTGGCTGCACGGGTGTAGTAGGGCAGTGTCCTCTGCATTTGTCAGATACATTAGGGGTGCTTAGTAAGGAGCAGAGCTTTCCACAGAGAAATTCCTGGCCATGTAGATTGCAGTTTAGCAAGGTTTTTATCTTGAATCATTTATGCCTTTCTGAATTAATTTCTCATGAGTATCTTCTTTCAGGTTCATGTTGACCTTCAGATTTAACAAGCCAAGCCTGACAAGGTAGCTGAGCTTGCTCTTTTGTACAGGTTCTGTCCTCTGCAATTCAAAACAGAACTTTTACCCTCTAGTCAAACACCGTTTGCTTTTCTTTGCTGAAGGGCACTCTGGAAGCTGGTGCTAGCTGTCTTCATGTGGTTAACGTGTTCTGAGCCAACCAGTAGCAAAACTACTAGTAAATCCAGCAGGATCAGGGAAAACCCCAGGTCATATCAAAGGTAGATAATACAACAAAGGGCTTGTTTGGCTTTTTTCAGTATATACCTATGTCTGCAGCACTGCAGTTTAACTTTATTTGCCTTACATTTGGTGATTTAAAATACTGTTTTACATCGTAGCCTTTTTTGAAATGTAATGAACGTAATCTTTTATGTGTACTATAAGTGTTCATGAGAACACCAAAGCAGCAGTTCCACTCTGGGTCCCATAAATAGAAATATCCTTAGGGAAAAGTGAGGTGAAGAACCTCTTTACAGTTTGTAACTTCCCATCATCCTGAATGTAGAAGCTGCAGCATTTCTGAGAAACCTCTGCTTTAAGGGGTTGTTGGAATATTTTACTGTGCCATCTAATAAAACCTTTAAATACTTTAAGAAGTCTTCTGAACAATTTTATTTTAAATTTGAAGGAGCTGAGGTTGTGTATGGTGTACAGAGGTTGACTAATGACTTAACAAGTAAATCCTCAATGGAATTATTCAATTATTATTCAATTAACAGAATTACAGCTTGGCTTTTTTTTTTTTTAATTGGACGCCTTTACAGCTCAACTGTTCAAGCTGAAATACTTATGGATGGCAATGACTCAGAGGAAAGACATTCTCAACCTCTGTTTTGGTAGTATTTTACATATCAGTTAAGATACACAAAATATGTCAAGAAATGCTTACTGATTTATATGGGGAGGTGAGGCAGCCAAGCTGGGAAAAACAGCCAGAACTCAAAACGCAGAAGCTGAGACAGGGAAATTACTTTAGCTACTGTGTATTGGTTTTATCACTGAGCTAACTCTACTGAATTGTATTTAAATTGTTTTCAGTTATTCTTGCTTTTTAATCAAGTTACAATAACAAATCATGAGATGCATTAGTGCATAAATAATAGAATTTTAATAAGAGTGTTATCACAGAATAAGCTGAGTTGGAAGGGACCCACTAGGAGGAAGCCCAGCTTCCTGGCCCTGCACAGACACCCCTAAGAATCACACCACGTTCAAACACTCCTTAGACTCTGTCAGGCTTGGTGCTGTGACCACTTCCCTGAAGAGCCTGTTCCAGTGCCCAACCACCCTCTGGGCAAAGAACTTCTTTTTAATATTCAGCCGAAACCTCTCTGACACAACTTCAGGCCATTCCTTCATGTCCTGTCACTGATCACTACAGAGAAGAGATCAGTGTCTGCCCCTCCTCTTCTCCTCAGAAGGAAGTTGTAGACTGTGATGAGGTCTCCCCTCAGTGTCCTCTTCTTGAAGCTGAATCAACTGAGTGCCCTCAGCCACTCCACACATGGCTTCCTCTCAAGGCCTTTCACCATCCTCATCGCTCTCCTTTGGGCACATTCTGACAGCTTTATATCCTTATTGTACTGTGGCACCCAAAACTGCACACAACATACCAGGTGAGACCCTTCTCAGTGCAGAGCAGAGCAGGACAATCCCCTCCCTTGCCCGGCTGGCCATGCTGTGCCTGATGTCCCCCAGGACAGGGCTGGCCCTCCTGGCTGCCAGGGCACTGTTGACTCATGTTCAACTTGCCATCAGCCAGGACCCCCAGGTCCCTTTCCATGGCACTGCTTTCCAGCATCTCGTTCCCCAGTCTGTCTGTACATCCAGGCTTTCCCCATTCCAGCTGCAGAATCTGGCACTTTCCCTTGTTGAACTTCTGCGTTTGGTGATTGCCCTGTCTGCTGGCATATCAAGGTCACTCTGCAGGGCCTCCCTGCCTTTGAGAGAGTCACAGCTCCTCCCAATTATCCATCATCTGCAAATTTGCTTAGTATCCATTTTTTAAAGTAAAATCTTCCTGAAAAGCATGATTTTCTTGCTAAGAAGCAAGAGGGAGGTTCAGGCACCTTTACTCTGTTTCAGTGGACTGGAGAATAACAACAGGGTTTCTGCTGCCACTTTTCCCTTGTGCTTTCAAGTTCCCAAAAGGCCAGGCCAGAATTCCTGGATCAGCTGGCCAGGTGCTTGAAACTGCAGTTCTTAGCCTTGATGAAATCCCCTGTAGGTTGCATCTACATTAGTAAGTGCCATGCAGCAACATGTTGTTCAAGGGTGCTGAGGATAGGTTCTGTATCTCACTCAGCGACGTGATTTTTACTTTGAATTAACCCTAATTTGGTACTATGGAGCAAATGGCTGTTTCCAGTGAAATGTATCACAAAATGAAGGTTTAGTTCTGTTTAAATGGGTGACAGTTCTGGTGTTTTGAGACATCCCCATGATGTAGTCTGCTGCACAAGAAGTGGAATGGGAGAATACACACTCAAGCGCATTCCTGGTTCAAAATAAAATAGTGAAGTAATCCCACCAGATTATACTTGAGAGTCCAATTAGAGAAGCTGGACAAGCAGCATACACGTGTCTTTGGCTGTGCGTACACACTGTGGCACAGTGGATGGCCCTGAGGGAGGGAGTAGGGACCCATCAGGGAATTTTTGTTTTGTTGGGATGTTGACCTTTTGGCTAGGGCTTAGTGAAAATATCAGGCCTGAAGAGGTTATCTGGCATTTCTGTGCCCTAGACTTCTGTCTGTTACTAACTGAAGAACTGTGAAGAGAGTATAAAAACGTTTGTTGCTTTCCATCCTCAGGGCTCTGTGTATGTAAGCACACGTGTTGATGGTCACATTTTAAAACCAAACATTATTCTGGAGTATCTGGAAGCTTCTTTCCAACTCAAAAGTTGCTAGCTTTGGATATGGGAATGTTTCTCTTTGTACCTTTGCAGCACCATCACTGTAATTGAAAGCATGGGGTTTTTTTCCAGGGAAAACCTTTGATATGCAGCTACCAAACAGGATTTTCAGGTACAGATATCCTGTGAAATTGCAGGTTTGGGGAAAACAGGCTGCTTATGCATAGTTGCACGTGTATACTCCCTGCTACTGAAAATGGCAAAGCTGAGCTAAGCTAAACAACTCCTTTCTTTCAATGAACGATTTTGGGGGATTTATGTGCTTATTTCAAGGAGCTATGTAGCCAAATATCCTACTTTTACCAGATCTTAACAGTTGCCTCTCTATATTTACTGAACTATTGGTCTGCTGCTGTAGTACCAATGAGGTGAGCTCACTGAAGCTGTTGTCATGGAAATTTGGATGGTTGGCACTAAATGTTTCATGCTGGTTTTGTTTCTGTGGAGCTTTTTATAGCTTCTAATCTCCTCAAATGCAAGTCGTGGAAAAGAAAATTTGTAGAAGTGCTTTGAAATTTTAGACAATTATGTACAAGGGGCTTGTCTTTCAAACTCTTGTTACTTACCCAGAACCTGAACCAGTAATATGTTTTGGAATTTCAGATTTGGCTATGTCCCCTTGGAATATAACCCACAGAATTTATCATTCTGTGAAAACAACATTTCTACTTGACATACAGTCATTAAAGACTGACCTTTTTAGACTAAGGCATATTTTTTGTATGTAAACTGTTCATGCAGCTGATGTGGTTTTGTTTATGAAACATGGAATCATATAAAAATTATTTATTGTAGCTTGTTATAATTCCGTCAGCATTTTGTTCTTCTGTTTTTTTCTCTGTCAGCAGCCAAGGATGAAAACTGGTGAACTAACTGATCTTTCAAGTGAAAGTCAGAGTAGTTTTCATGGGATGTTTAGTCATTACTTTCCAATCCTGCTCTCCTGGGAGTTGACCTGAGGCAGCTGAAATCTGTTACTGTATGACAAAGCAGCAGATGTGCTCATCCACAAGCAAATCAGTTCACCAGGATTTTGTACCAATCAGGCAGAATGCTGGAAAAACTGATCACCTTCTTCGCTGTGGTTCCCCTGGGGCCTTTGTAAGTTTAATGTTCAAGTAAGATTCTTCCAATTAAAAACATCATCTGTCCCTGTGCCTCCCACCAGCAGCCCTAGGAAGAAGGGCTGTGTGGCTGTTTCCTTTGGAAGTTTGTCAACTCTCTTGTCAGAGATGGTGGTTTACTCTGCTGCAGATAAAACTTAGACATCATGTCAATCAAAAGCATTCATAGGTTGACTTCCTCCCACTACCTTCCTTCGTGAAAATATCAAAATAAGTTTTGAGGGGAGGGAGATTTTGACACATATTTGGTCAGCTGTCAAGAAGGTTATATCAGAAATAACCTTAGCTGTAGTGAGGATACACATGTAGTTTTCCTCCTTTCTTGTTTGGAGTTGGATATTGATAAAAAGGGCAGAAGAATTTCAGGCTTTTTTAATTTATAAAGAAATTATATTCACTTCTGTCTGTTTTGCTAACCCCTATTTTGTCAGTTGTACCAATTTTGATAACTGCCAGAAGCCCAAGAGCAAAGGAGACCAGGAGAGAGCCTGTATCCTATTGTACAAATGAAATTTAATCTGATTACTAATTTTTTAAAAAGTTACTACCTAATTTCCTGTTTTGAGTCCTGATACTGCCTTTCAGTTACAAAAGACAAATTCTCCGCCCTGCCTCAAAAAAAATCAAAACAGAAAATAACTCTTGTCCTGAAAGCTTTAAAATGCCATTGCTTTTTCCATTTATAGCTGTTTAAGAATAGGCTTCCTTCTGTTTCCCACCCTATAGCCTCCAGCAAAGTCCCAAGACTGTCTCAACCCCATGAAGGGAGCTGCTTGCAGTTCCATCTTGCACCTCTCCCAAAAAAAGAAGTATTTAATCTCTGTTGATAATGAATGAGCACAGACATTCCTAGTTATTGTTTTACAACAGGTATTGCCTCATTGTTCAGTACTCACCTTGTAAAATGTGAGCCAGGAACCCTGTAGGTATGACCAGCAACTACTTCTCTGCCTTGAAATGCTGTTTTCATTTGTGAAATTATGTGAAAAAAAACTTGAAACAAAATATGGAGGAAATACATCTGAAGATGTTAATGCCTTATTTGAAATATCTTTTTATTTATTCCACAGTTGTTCCATATAAGTTTATGGTACTGAATGGAGGAGCTGATAAAGCTGTGCCAGATGAAAAGAAATGTTTTTTATTGTAAGGACAGAAAGGACTAGGCAAATATGAATTAGTGAACACCATGTAATAAGCCCACCAGGTATATGGCAGAGTATGCCTAAATTCAAAGCACAATTTGCAGGAATAGCCCCTTCAGATGCAACAGTCAGGTGCTGTTGCATTTGGAGATACTCCAAACACTCATGGAGACTTTGCCAACTGCAGTTTGCTTTTGGGTCATGCATTTTCATGGGGAAGGATCCAAAAGTAAGAAGCAATCCAGGACATGGCAGTTTATTTATGGAGAGTAGCCAGCTTCTTTTGTATTTCAGGCTTCAAATAAGGTATGTCTTAAAAGCATGTGTAAGAAACCCTTTGAGTGTATCAGCAAAATGATGCATCTCTCCTGGGGTGAAAGGACCATCACAAAACAGAGCAGTCCAACTTCATTAGAATACCAAGTACACTTAAGTTCTATTTCTGAGCTTGTTTCCAATACTCCATGAACAGATTCTGCAAATATTGGTTTGGGGTTTTTGTTTCAAAAGGAAAGAAAACCTTTTTGTGCCTCTTAAATTACGTGGAGTGCTCTCAAACTCACATGATTTTGCAAAAAGTGTACTCTTTTCTGTCTGGCTGAGGAATCATGAGGAATGTTCTCGAGCTGAGGTGTGCCTGTTATATTATGAGGAATGCGATACTGTGAAAGTGGCATACAGTACTCATCACATCAATCTGCAGTACTTCAACAATCTTCTGGTGGTAGCACTTCATGTGTGTGGGAAGTCTATTCCCCTTTACAGTTTTTCATGATAATGTGTAAACTGTAAAGACTATGTGTTGGAGCTCTACTCTTCAGCTTACCGTGTCAGTCATCTCAGATGATGCATCCACTCATCCAGGTCAAAAAGAACTAGATTTAAACAGAGAACTCTTTTCTGCCCCACACAGGATATCTTTTGAATTTTAGTGCAGATTCATCAGCTTTTTAAATGCATCCCTGCAAAATTTGACTCTCAGCCTTATCACCCTCGGTTATCCCTTTCTCTGTATAATGCCCATTCAAACCTTACTGAGGAAACCATGCCCACAAGTAAACAAACATGTCTATGACTGTTCTTCCTGTCATGGGCCCATGGTAATACTCAGCTGTTGAACTTTCCCTTATTAAGGCTGAAACAACAACTCTGTCTTGTTTTTGTAGGTTTCACAGCCCTTCCTAAGCAACACACCTGCACTGTGGCTAGTCCTGCTGGCTGTTACCCTGGCTACCCCTCCCAGCCCCCTGGTTGTGCTCCAACTTGTTCTCCTTTTCGAAGGACATTCATGAGTCCCCTGGTTAAGTGAGACACCCAGTGTATCTTACATACTATAGAGAGAAATGTGCTAGACCAACGTGTGTGGCTGCTGAGTGGCACAGTTTATTATCCTCACTGTTTTATGAGCAGTGAGGATACAGCAGCAAAAGTTTGGTACATATGTGTTGGGAAGTGAAGTCATGGAGTAAAGGTGACTTGTCTCTCTGTCCACCTGCCAATCTTAAGTACTTAGGGAGCTGTTGGTAAGATGTCACTTTAGTTCTACCCCTGGTGCATTTGCTGTGCACAGAAAAACTGACAGGAGCTTGCAAGGACAGTCATCAGCCAGGGACTAGAAGAGCTGTGAACTTTGTTGTTCCCTGAATTACAACTGGGCTTGAAAGTGGTTTTGTGGGAGGAACAAAAATCAAATAAAATCTGTTTATAAAGAGTCAATGGGTAAAAATGTTTTAAAACAACAATTGAAGTTAATGGCTGGAAAAATCAGGGAGGTGTAGGAGACTGTAGACCAGTCTCTAAGCAAGGTAACAGAAGAAGAAAAAGCCCTGTGAGGACACTTGAGATAAGACCTGAATATAAAAGGCCTTTCACTGGAATAGAAATGAACTGCAAAAGTTTGTAACTCTTTTCTACCTTGAATTTCTGCTAATGTCAGAGAGTAAGGAAATTTTGTCTTGGTATTCCTCTGTGAAACTTAGCTGGATGTGACCCCCAGCATCTCATCAAAGTTTGAAGTTGTATCTAACTTGGAAGTTTGCCTTGCTTTGTGTGGGAGACTGCACCATCAGAGGTCACTTCCAAATTAAGTCATTTTGTGATTTTGGAAGGAGAAATTGTGCAATATCTCAATTTAAAAGAAGAAGAGTATCTGTAAAATATATTAATTAAAATGGTTTTGGTTTAAAAATGCCAAACTTTAAATCCTATGAGTGGAGAAAAGTGTTTGAGAAGTCAGTTGACCACAATTGTGAGTTAATGAGAGGTAAGGACAGGAAATGCTGATCTGTGTTGGTTTCTGGACAGCTGTTTTGCCACCAGTGTGCTGAAAACAGACCAGCTGCTTTTTATTACATATCAAACTGCTGAAATAGGAACTTTTATGCAGTCTTTTTAAAAATGCAAGTAAATACTGCATTGTATTACCTTTTATATGTGTTGCATATGTTTAAAAATTATTTTAATTTCTTCATTCTACTACTTTTACAAATATTCCATGATTGTAAATAACTTACAGGTGACAAAAATATTGCTATCTGTCCTGCTAGAACTAGATAGCTTCTCCCACAGTTAAATAACTGTATACAGCTTTTCTGTAGCAGTACTCTACTAAAATCAAGAAGGAAAGATACTAAAAGCAAACAGTATTAGATTTCTTGGCATATTTTATTGAGCCTCCTCTATTGATCAGGGAAAAAAAAGCAAGTAAAAGTACTTAAAAATAATTCAGATGTCCTCTCTCGCATGAGTAAGCTAGCAAAATTCAATCAGAACATCTACTTGTTTCAAGAGTTTTGTGAAAGATTTTCAAGGCTTTGTTCTAGCTGGGGTGGTGTGAGACCTTCTGAGATTCAGCCCGAGAATCTAAGAATCTGAGGTTCAGCTTAGGAATCTGACCCTAATGTTTTTCAGTCTCCAGCAGTTTCTGGAGTCTATTGCATAAGAGCAGTTCCTGTCAACACAGGTCTGTCTTAGGTTAAACAAAACCCCTTATGTCCTTGAAATCGTTAAGCCGGTGCTTGAGCCCTTCTCTGACCTGAAGCCTTATGCTGAGACTGGTAGGTATAAACAAGTAGATTTGTAATGCAGGTATAAACATTGCATAGCATCTAGAATAATAAATTATCCTACATTTTTCACCTAGTCCTCCCAGCTGATGTGTTAGCATTTCTTTTTCTGTGGCACATTTTGCTTTCTTAGCTACTATGTATGAAAGAAATGAATCTTTTTTTTTAGTCTGGCCTTACTTACCAAAAGTCAGCTGTTGCATTCAGCTGTTACTGGACTCTTTTCATTAAAATAGTTTTTAACTCTTTCTTACATCTACTGACAGGATAAAGACCCTGACCTCTTACATGCTTGTATGTAAACTTACAGGGTGACTGCTAGTTTCAAGGGGTAAAAATGCAACTGCAATTTATGTGAGGAGGAAGAGCTGTTCTTTGTTCTTCAGATGCAGCAAACCCGTGCATGCTTAAAAATGACTGCCTTTTTCAATTATTTGGTGCACGCCAGAGAAGCTGCAGCTATTTGTCTTGTAACTGAGTAACATGCACTAGGAACTCCTAGGTGTTGGTTTGTGGTTTACTTGAATACCCACAAGCCAAGTCACAAGAACACTCAGCATTTCAGTTCCCTGTTCTGTCTCTGCAAAGTAAACAGTCTCATTATAGCTGAAATAATGGGGTATGCTTTAAAAAAACCCACAAGTCCAGTGTTATTTTTAATGGTTATAGATACATGATCTTTTTCAGATCGAATTCAGACACTCTAAACACAAAACTTTTTCCCTAGTACATTTTACTTGTGTCTTCTGTTCAGCACCCTTGTTTGGCCTGAAATAATAAGAAGGTAATGCTCTATGTTTGGTAAAGGTTCATTGTTGCTTACACTGATGTTCTGTACATAGTTTTGTGGGTTTAGGGAAATAATTTTAGGTCAGCAGCAGTGGTTTTTCTGATTACAGAAATAATCTTTATCCACTAATTATATATTTATATTAAGAGACAAGTCATTTTGCAAACCTCCAAAAATTAATTAGTGTTGATTTTTGGAGGTTTGCAAGAGATGTGGTTACTCATCACCCAGTGGCATGCTGCTTAATCTGGAAATGTTCCAGCTGTGGTTAATAAATATTTGCCAAGACAGAGCCTACATCTTTATTCTAATAACCTGAAATAATTATAATATATTTATTTTTAACTACTGTTTGCTTCAAGTTTGTTTACTCAGCATCCAGGTCGATTTATTCGGAGAGCCAGTTCAGAGGATACAGAGGGCAAGTGAATTGTTCATTTTCCATACTTGCGTAAAAAGCCTGGAGTGGTACAGGTAGATAAAAAGAGCACAAATCTTGGTCAGACAAAGAGCAGTTCCAGGGAAATAAGTATTTTGGATTTTTTTTTCATTCATCATGGATCTTGTCTTTACTAATGGAAATAGATAAATGTTTAACACACATAAGCATCACAGAAAAGTGAGGTGGTGATTTGCTGCTTCTGCTGCATCAATTGCCTAATAATAAGTAATAAAATTTTATTAGCAGGCTGAAAATTTCTTTAGGTCTGTAAGTGAGAACAGAAGAGTCTGTGTTTTTTAGTAAATGTAGCACAGAAGCCAGCTGTTACTTATCAATGACATGATTCAAGCCCTAGCATGTGTGAAAATAAATAAATAAATACTCCCCTTGATTTTTCATCAACAGGCCTGCTTGATCTCCTCAGACACAAAGTTTATTAACTACTGCAAAGTCCTTCTGTGTGAGGTAGTGTCTTTCCCTAACCACTGTCTGTATATGAAGTATAGCCACTGTTGAATAGCTATTTTGTCAATGTCCAAGGTGTTTGATAACAAAAAAACATTGAAGAAGTTGAATTCAGTAACTGCATATATGTGCTGGATCCTTGATGCCTCGTCAGGGCTCTAGCTCAGCTGTAACCCTTGCAGCACCTGCACTGCTGGAAACTCTTCTTTTGGTCATTGATGTGTGTGTTGCTGGGGGAGCTTGACTGTGGCTGAGATAGTGGCCCTCTTTGCGTGAGTGGGAGCTGATGTTCCTGGCTTTACCAAAGTAAGCAGAGCTCAGAAAATGCCTCAGTACTTTGCTGCTGCCTCTGCAGCCTCAGCAAAAGTGGAGGTGAGATTGCTGGTCTCTGCATGTATCCTGGGCAGCTCAGTAGTAAAATTGCCTGTGGCTGGTGAGTCCAGACACTCCCACAAGAGTAAAACATGTTTATTAAAAATTACTAAAGCAGTTGCACCTTCAAATGTGGGTAGAATGACGTTTTATATTTTGCTGTAATTCTGATACATTATGCCACTCAGAATTGTTTCTTTGACGGAGTGTTGAGTAAATAAAACTGAGGTAGACCTTAAGCTCACTGTAGAGCAAATGTGTATTGTTTGAGGTACTAAAGATTTAGTATTCTTGTGTATGATGAAGAAGTTTGGCACAAAGCTGCCTGAGCCCAAGGCTTTCTGACTGGTTTGTGACATACCAGAGAATGGACTTAGGAATTCCTGACCCTGCTTTTCTTGCCCATTCTTCCCAATTGTCTTTGCTGAATGATTAGCTGATGACTCATGCCTTCCGATGAAGGGTGAAGTAATGCTTCCTGAATTCCTATTTTCTAATGTGTTACTTACTGTTTTAAATCCACTAGCTATATATGTGTGAATATGTATGTATGTATGTATGTACCTACCTACCTTCCTACCTTCTTCTCTATCCATATCCTTATCTTTGTTTCCTTGTCTAGAAAAGGAATTCTATTGAGGTCTTTATGAGCACACAGAATATTCATTCAATTTTCACTGTTGAAATTTTTTTCCCTCAAAGTCCATTGCTGTTCCCTCAGTTGGTCTGTGCACATTACTGCATTATGATCAAGCAACAGATAACCATAAAAATGTCTGGAAAAAAACAGAGGCCAGGTCTCCAAAATATTCTGTAGGTTTAGGGATGCCTTTTCTCGTAGGGGAGGTGGTTCTTCTGGGCTGCTGTTTCAGTCTGCTGCTCCTGGACTTCTTTCCAGGAAGGTACTATCTGCAACCAAATACTTGTAAATAAAGAGAGTTCCAGTTGATGCTTGACAGGGGAAATTTGTTTTGTCAGGAAATCAGCACACTGCATGGATTTGCCTCAAAGTAACTTCGGTAAATAAAACTGGCAGAATTAGCAGTTGTAATCATAGATGGTGGCCTCACATTTTTCATTACAGCAGGAGCAGCACAGACTGCAGAAGAACCTTAATCTCCTAGGTCAGTCAAAGCAATGTGATGTAACCAAGCACTGGCCTCACAGCAGCTTAGCAGAGAGCATATGCATATCACTACCATCTAACCATATCAGCAGCTGAGACCGTTTACTGTCACTCAGAATGTGTCACATGGCAGTTTGGGTCCCAATTACAACATCTGTGATCTCTAGCAGACTGCTGTCTCATACAGATGCCCTGCAAGTCATACTGTATGTGAGGTAGTATTATTTAGGAATATCATCTATGATAGTAGAATAAAAATGAACATCTAAAATAATGAATATAGTTATTAAAAAATACAGCTATTTACATTTTAAAAAAACCCCACTGAACCGCCATAACAATGTAATATGCTATTAAGAAGGGGAAAGAAAATTTGCAAGAGACTCATTAACCTACATGACATGAATGTTTGAGTAAGAGAAGGGAGTTAAAAATAACGGATTAAATAACTTTACCAATTAATTAGTCCATGGCTTCTTGTACGCTTTTTGAAGTACTTCTATCTTTCATTTTGAGTTGGAATTTGTCACATTATAAAGGTTGCTTCAGTGGCAAAAGTTTTACTGAAGATGAAGAGCATTGCGAGGGACAAAGCTCTTTTGACAAAGTGTTGATGATGGTGTACTCCTGGCAAGGAGACTAATGAGAAATTCCTCTTCTCAGTGTTTAACTGCTATAATGTGTCTCTTGAATAAGTATAAGATCACTTCAACTAGTCTTTTATTTTTGAAACTAAATCAAAGTATCCTTCCAGGAAAATTGCAACAGGGAGCCTCTTAATTTTGCAATTTGTCATAAAGTACCAGATGCTAATGTGTGTTTTTTCCCCCTCTTGTAGGTGCCTGAGATTATAAGCTCTATTCGACAAGCTGGAAAAATTGCCCGTCAAGAAGAGTTTCAGAATAATCTCTCAGATGTTGAAGACCCTTTTGCCAAAAAGTTTGAGGTGCTGTTCTGTGGACGGGTAACAGTAGCACATAAAAATGCACCTCCAGCACTCATAGATGAATGCATTGAGAAATTTAATCGTGCAAGTTGTACAAAAAGTTCAGATTTCAACTCATCATCCCAACAACATGAAACTGCCAATAACTTTGGAGGCTTCTCTTTCAGCAGCAAATTGCGGTCTGTATTCCAGCCCTTGGTCAATGAAGAGGAGGAAAAAAGGCCAATTAGGAAATCTTTTTCTCAACCTGGACTTCGTTCCTTTGCTTTTAAGAAGGATTTCCAAGAGGGAAGCCTTAGGAGTAACAGCTTTGTCAGGTCTTTTGAAGAAGATGCAATTTCACTGAACCTAAAAAGTCAGCTCATCTATGGACACAGTGTTGTGCAGCCAACTGATATTGCAGAAAACCGAACTATGTTGTTTACGGTAAAGCAAGATTGGCGGCTTCTGGTGGCATTTTCACATCTTGGAGTTTGGAGTGGCAGACACCAAAGCAGATGTTCTGACAGATGGCAGTTACTTCTTTGATAACTTAGTTGCAATTACCAGAGCTTAATTTAAACTTGCCTATTTCTCTGGAGAGCATTACTTGTTAGTGCAAATTGGCTTACATATTCTAAACAAGTTTATATTAAATAGTTTAAAACAGTACTACCTGAAACCTTGGGCTTCTAAAGAAAGCTTTGAGAAAGTTACTGCCAGTTAGTAGGTAGTTGTACAATTGCAGAAGGGTATATACACTAGCTAGTAACAGCGGAAATAAATTTCCAGAGGAATGAATTATCTGTAACTAGAGCAGAAGGACCAAACCATGACTGAGAGCTAGTAGACTTTGTCCCATGATAAACAGTGTAATTGATGAAGGTGCTCCTGCTGCCAACATGTTTGTGTAATGATGTAGTAGTAGTGTAATAGCTACTCTATGCTACTCCACACGTGCCTCTACTCCTGCTCTGCTTTGGTGTGGTTAGCAATGCCCTTGCCTTGATAAGTGAGCAGCAAAACTATTTTCTAAGGACTGAGAAGCAAGTAAGGAATGTGCTATTTGCTCCTCTTACAATCCTCATAGATAAGCTATGTAACATATTTTACTTAGCTTGTGCCTTCTGAGCATAATACAAACCTGGAGCTGATACTGCAAAGACTGGCTCTCATAAGGTCATCTTGGATCCATCAGCTGCTGTTGGAGCTGGGTATTCTTAAGGCCAGTAATGGAGTGGAGCATGTGCAATTACAGCACGTTTTTTAAAGCAGGGAAAGAGACTCCTTAAGAAGAATTGCCACTGTGTTATATCTGTAAAAAGTAGCATGCAGAAAATATTGTAGTCAGCTATACCTGCATTAAAGCTTCTGTTTGGTTGTGGCAGGCTGACATCTGGGAGTACAAGAAGGTGGAGAGATGTTTCTTTCCTAGTCAAAAAAAGCCATGTTCACCTTCTTCCCCTGAGCATATATTTCACACAGAAATTATAGGTACCCTTGGTAATAATAATGCCAATTTTAAATAAATTATGACTCCATTATTGATTCATGGCACATATTTTAGAAATAGAGAGATTATAGTTGGGCTGAGTAGGTCTAGATCCTCTTACTCTAGTGAGTGCATTTTTAGTTTATATTAAATAGATTTATTAGTTCTCAAAGACACCTGCAGCTTCAGTCACCTGCTGACAGCCACATTTCCGAATTGTGAGGCTTTGCTGATCTGGCTTTGTGTCTTGGGTTGCTTTTTGTCTAGGAAAATATTGTTTAGTATGGACAGCTGTATTCTTTTCCTATTCAGCCAATCTAAATTCAGCTGAATATAAGGAAGTGAAGTAATTTGTGCCTTCAGTATCTAGAGGCAGCAGCTCATGACAGAGCTGAGTTTGTTGGTTACCTGTCCCCCATGTTCAGCAGGCTGAGTCAGGGAATGCAGGCGGCGTGCTCGGGTCTCATCAGTTTGTGTGTGGCTACATATGAAATTCTTCAAAGTAACTTAATATCCAGAGGAAAAAAAATGGTTGATATATTCTCAGTTAGTTACTTATATTTTTCCCAGGACTGCAGCAAAGGTTAGTTGATGCATGAGGTGTGACAAATATTCAGATTAGTTATCTAGCAGCTCTCCTCACTTGATTCAAACAGTCCTGATTTTCATATGTTCTTCCTGAAGAACTGCTTTCCTAGCCAGTTCCTTAGGATTTGTGGGGTGAAGGGGGGTACTTTTAGGTTTTTCTCCTGTCTGTATATTGGGGGTGAGAGGGAAGAGGTTCATTGGTTTGGCTTTTTTCCCCTTGTTCAGTTGACTTCAAATGATCACTACTTCCCAGGGGCCAAATGTGAAAGAATTATGTGGGACTGAGTAATAGTAAGGAGCCTCTTGCTGCAGGAGGGGAAGACAGCAGCAATCAGGAGGCTGCTGAGTAGGTGTTGGAAGGAATAGCCCCATGAACAGAGGCAAGATCAGCCCCAGGGACAATACAAGGAAACCAGCAGGCATCTGGGAAAAACCATTGTGACTGGTTGAAGTGAAAGAAGAGGTGGAAGGTGAATGCACAGGGCCGTTTTTAGACATACAGAGGTGGCACATCTGACTTGACCTATTTGAACATGAGATTCGTCCCTTCCCACTTTCTTAAGAAAGTGCAGTTATATTGGTGCTGCTGGTGTTTTTATGTGCATCTTTTGGGATTTGGTACTGATTGAAGCAGGTTTCTCTAAGCCATGCTCATAAGTGGATCCAAATTCCACTTGCCTTCCTAAAATCTGATATGAGACTTGTTTTTAGCAGTCTATGACATGCTAGAAAATATGAGGTATTTAAATTTTTCTGTTACTATCTTACAAAGATGTTGCCAGAAGCTGAAAAAATGAAAACAATAGTTTCAGCTTAAAAATGCCCTTTGCCCATCACTTTAGCATCATCTTTTGGCCTACAGATTAAATTACATTAGAAAATATACTCCAGTAAATTAATTTGTATAGTTTTTGAGTTAAGTGCTTTAAATTGAATGATATGTGTGCCATAAATAAATAAATAAAACTAAAAAAAAAAATTAAATACAATAACAGAAGAAGCACACGCTTGGATTTAAATTTTAAAGCAGTCTCGTTAAGTAGCTTCTGTGACTCTGGTACAGTCCAAGACTGTAGAAAATAAGAAAAGGGAGCGTGAGTTTATTTCTCTCAGTGCAGAGTAGGTTACTTGTGATACAACATTGCTCTCATCTGTTTCAACATTGTTTTCAGTCTCTTGTCTCATTAAACCACAGTGCCATAGTGTGCAGAGCTCTCAATGCCAAATCAGTGTTGTTTCAGTATTCTTTCTGGTAGTAATATGCTAATTGATATAAATATACAGGTAGAAAAATGAACTGAGATCTGTATTCAGGAAACATTTTTATAGTGGGACAAAAGGAAGTGTAATGTTACTTTTTAGCATCTTGCAATTTATTTTGCTCTTTTTAGATTGGCCAGTCTGAAGTTTACCTTATCAGTCCTGACACAAAAAAAGTCGCAATTGAGAAAAGCTTTAAAGAAATATCCTTTTGTTCTCAGGTAAGATTGTAGTGTATTCTTTTTCTCTTCTTTTATTTAATATTCTCTACTTGTGAATGCTCGTGTAATTCTCTCTCCTTGCACTCCACATGGATTCTCTCAACAGCAGTTTCAGTGATTGCTATTGAAAAGCTGCTAATTGATCAGTAATTTTATAAGACCATCATTCTTCTTTCATGCTTTGCATTGTGATTTCTGAGATAAAGACTCTCTTCTGTGTGCAGTGGATGAATAATATTAGCTAGAAGGAACACACTGGTCAGGAACAGATGATTCACAGTTGTGCAAATCTTGGAATCTCTGAGCCATGTTTTTCAAGAAGTGAGAATGAAAGGAGAAAAATTATATGTAGAGTTACCTGAAAAATACTTCAAAAATACATTCTTTTCAAGAATATAAGTTGCATGTGTTTAAATGAGGACAGTCCTGTGCCCTGCTGAGGTAGTACATGTCATGCACTGTGGGCACGCATGTGTCAGAAACTCCTCATTCACTATTAATCCCTGTTCCTTGTGCCACAAATTTTGCTTCTCTGTCCTTCTGCCTGAGGGGGGTTTTTTTTGTTTGTTTTGTAGGTTTTGTTTTTCATAAATTACTTTGGTTTTCAATTTGACGATAATAGGTTTCATCACTAAACATACAGGCACATAATTCTGAAAATTTCAGAGTAAAATACATTTTGAATAAAATTTATTGATCTCTGGGTCTGCTATATGGGTCTTTTATACTTCATTCACTAAAAACACAACAAAAAATAATGTCTGACTTAATTGAAATTCAAAAGATTAATGAAGTATTAGGTTCTGTAACAGGACAGAATTTTAATGGCCAGATGTCTTTAATGTAGCTGTAACAGAGGTAAGTGACCTATATGTAATGCTATTTTGTTCCTCTCTTCCTGAAAGAAATACAGGTACAGAACATTGGAAGTAGGTATGACTGTTTCATTGCTGTTGTTTCTTTGCTAGGGAATTAGACATGTGGATCACTTTGGGTTCATCTGCAGAGAATCTTCAGAAAATGGAGGCTTCCACTTTGTTTGCTATGTGTTTCAGTGTACAGATGAAGCACTGGTAAGTGAAATAAAAGAATAGCCAAATAGGATATTAGGCCCTAAAAGTCTTCTGTTGTTCTATGCTCTGTATTTTGCTGAATGTCCTCAAATCCTATTCCAGTCAGAAATACAAGTGTTTCAAAAATGTAACTAATATAGCAGTCTGCAAGAGACCTTTTCATTTTTTTTGAGGGCAGAAGTTAAAATCCTCTTTAAAATCCACTAAATCTTAATTTCACAAACTAAGTTAGACCTTATGCCTCTTTTTTGGGGAGAGTTTTCTCTTAGGGCACCTGTTCTGAAAATCAGGACTACACTCCTGTGCTCTGAGTAAGACCAGTGCATCACAACTGCAGTAAGCTTTTTGATCATAGACAAGAAAGGGGTTTGAAATAGAGGGCAGGATCTTTCATTAGACCACAGTAATAAAATTGGGTGGCCTGGAAGAGACATGAGTTCATGATGAGTTTTATCATGTTTGTACACAGAATTGACATAGCAACAGCTTGTCTTTTTAATCATAAGCACATTCCCAAGCAAGGGGCAGTATCATTCTAAAAGACTTTTGTGTTTGTGTTAAGGAAAACAGTGGAAGAGTGAAATTCTGTTCTTTTGCATGCTGTTCTTTTCAGGTTGATGAAATCATGATGACATTGAAACAGGCTTTCACTGTGGCTGCTGTGCAACAAACTTCCAAGGCACAGCCCCAGCTCTGTGAAGGGTGTCCTATGCAAAGTTTGCATAAACTCTGTGAAAAGATAGAAGGTGAGGTTTAAAGAATTTTCTGTTTGAATATTTTTTCTGGCAGTATGTAAAACTCTAAGGAAATTAATGCTTAAAAAGAGCTCGGGACTTGGGTTGGAAAGTTGAGAGCCAGTACTCTTATTTGAAGGACTGTAGTGTCAGGTTTTCTGTAAAGTAATAAGAATTTTCTAACAAGAGTTAAGCTCCTTTATTGTGTTTTAGCTGAATTTTAGAAAACTGTTTACAAGTGTAAACATTAGTGGGTTGCAGCTTGTTTGGCTCTATTAACACTATAAATGCATAAGACTGTAGATAAGGAACCTCTGAAGGATAGATGTTGCAATAGCTGTGACCTGCTGTCCTATTGAATCCACTTAGAAACTGGCATTATGCTATTGCTAAGCAGGAACTGAACAGTGTGCTTTTAATATGTGTGTTTGTGGTGTTGATCTATAATCCTTCATGAAAATGCAGAAATTAGAATTGTAGTTGTCACCCAGAACAGAAGTTCAAGGCATAAAAACCTCTTTATGTTTCAGCAAATTTCACAGTTAAATTTTGTTAATTTAAGTGATGTTTGGGGTGAATAAAGGGCAACAGCAGCTTGTCAGATCATGTGACAGTGGCTTGTTGGACTAAAGCCTGCCTAGTGTTAATTTGATGAAACTGGAGAACTTCCAAAACTACTTTCACTCTATTTTGGTTTTCAGCTAGCTGTGATTTTTGTGAAGTTTCTTAAAGGCAAATGTTCCTTAATGCCTTCAATCATGCCATCTTGTTAATCGTATCAAGGAGATATTCCATGATCAGAAACTGAAGTGCACGATGCTGTGGATGGTTTGCTGGTTTTCCACAGAAAATAGAGGAAAGGAATTTAATCCAAGATGAGAACAGAAAAAATAATCTGAATGAAAGGGTAGTCTGCTTTAGACTGTCAAGAAGTGTTTTCATCAAGAGGCAAAGTAAGACCCTCACTAACAAACAATAAATTTACTCTTTTTCAGAAGGGCCCACAGCATAGAAATAGGAGAAAATGAAAGGGAATTCTATTTATACCATAAACAATATCCAAGCAGCACTGCACAAAACACCAACAAAACAGTCTGCTAAAATGCAGTAGATTCTGGGTTTATTTTATCTTGTGTGATAATGGAATCTTCAGCTAAGAGTATAATCCTGGTCTGTGTTCAGTAAATCTCCTCTTTGCAGAGTTCATGTCCCTCATTTTAAAGACATGAGTTTAGCAATAGCTTTAAATTAACCCAGAGTTCTTTCTAATGCCCTCTTATGAAATCATGGGATGGCCCAGCTCAAATAATGGACAAGCTTTGGCTTAAATTCTGAGCATATTTATGTGATTGATTAATTCTGAAAAATTTGACCCTGTAATTTGTTCATTTTTGTTCCTCTTGGTAGGGTTGCACCCTTCTAAGACTAAACTGGAACTGCAAAAGCATCTAACCACACTAAATAACCAGGAACAGGCCTCTGTTTTTGAAGAGGTTCAGGTAAGCTTTGTTTCCTACAAGATTTTAAAGCAGTTGGTGTTTTTTGCTAACGTCTGTGTAAAACACAGAAGTTACTTTCATTTTTGAAATCATTCATTATTTTTACTTAATAGACTGTTAGCCAGCTTGTACTTTAATTTCAGTTGTTTTTCTAGAGCTGTTGAAAACTCATCTTTTGATGAAAATGACTGTTTTACTCTTTTTTTTTTCCCCTTATACTCCTTGCTTTCCATGGACATGTTGCCTCACTGAGTAAAACTGAACTCACTCACTCTCACTGAGTAAAACTGAACACATTTTTTATGGGTGAAGGCAATAACTTTTACCATGAGGGCATTCAAGCTGTTACTTGGACCAAAACAAATTTCTGTAATATTCCCAGATGAGAACATTTCTTGCCTAAAATTTATCCTAGATTTTAATTCTTGTCAAACTAACTAAAGAAGTTAAACTTTCTATCTTCTTAATTAAATCTATTTTAGGACAGAGGAAAGCACAGCTGGATTTAAAACAGATGATGTGCATTGTAGGAAATGTCACTGGGATTCAAACACTGTTGGAGATTAAGAAATGACAGACTTTTTAAAAAGTAATGTTTCCTTCCTCTCTTGAGTCATTTCAGTCTCTTTGTGTGTTTCCATGTGGCAGTTTATCACTCAATACCAAATTTGGAAGTTACTCTGTGGAACCAATTCCATGAGCTAAGTAATTTCTCAGCTTATGGCAGCTAGCAGCACTGTTGCCTTTTAGTGTTCTGCACCCAGTCTAAAGCTTCTGGCAGTCACAGGAAACTGTTAATTGCTTCTGGTGAGGGTCTGCAGACGATTAACTTGTAAAACTAAGGGTAAAGTACAAATCTCCTGCCCTTCTTTCTCAGCTAACTTTTTCAGTTGGACAGCCTGGAATGTTGCATTCTTGCAGATCCATGTATTGTTACCATGATTTGCATTTTTAGGTAACTGTCTTCCTGTGGCACCTTGGCATTAATTCATACTGTGTCCTCTGCATTATATCAATAGGCATAAAGCAGCATGTGTTTTTCAAAAGTTAAGTTTCTGGGATGAAATTCTTTAATAAATTGTTTTAAAATCTTCTCTTACAGTAATTGAAATCGAAATAAAATGCAGTACAGATAAATAGTTCACCTTGTGCACTAATTTATAAAAAACCTATCTCATTTCCCAAAAACTAAATGTCCAGTGTGAAGAATTTCTAGGAGAAGTGTTATGAATCCTATCTCTAGGACAGTGTTCCATGTGTGCTACAAACTCAGAACTACAGTGGTTCAGTTTTCTTTACATTAAAAGAAAATTGGCAAAAATATTTTAAAGCCTTTATTTGCTTGTGGCAGTTTGATATCTGTACAGTTGTCCTCTGTCTTAGGTGTAAATTCTGTCATATATGAAGGGAGGTCAAGTGTTTTTGTGGCTTCATTGGTGCTTTGCCTGGGACACTGGTGTCCCCTGGTGGACTGGAGTAGTAGCATTAACAGATCAAATTTGTTCCTACATTGATGATTTATTATAGTGACAAATGAAAAGAGTAAATATTTGCAAACTGTTAGACAAATGTATAATTAACTGTGCTTGTGATGTTTTCAATTACAGAAATTAAGACCACGAAATGAACAAAAAGAGAATGAGCTGGTTATCTCTCTTCTGAGAAACATGTATGAAGAAAAACAGAAGGACCATGTTCATGTTGGAGAAGCAAAACAGGTGAGTAATCATTCAATTTTGGTTCATGTAAGGAGAAGCCAGGAAAAAATTTTCCATTTGATTTTTATATCTTTCCAAAGGCAAATTTCCATCACATGCAGTTTGAAACTTCAGTGTGTAAGCAGTGGTGAATACTTGGTTTGCTTATGGTTCATACATAAACTATTGTCGTGTGCCAAAACAAGTATCTTGGATTTTGAGGTCCCTGGTACAGTCTGATTTCAGGCCTAGGAGATAGAGGTGCAAACAAGGCAGACTACTAAATTGTTTATTTGTTCTCACTGCAATGAAAATTCAATATATGTGAGAGAATGTATAATGAATTTGTGATTGCTCTCAGTTGATCTGTGGCATTTGCCATCTCACTGTCAGTGTTGAGTCAGTGTAATGACAACACATTAGGTTTGGTAATTGATAAAGCCTATTACATTTACTCAAGACTGAAAGTTATTTCTTGTGTGCAAGCAACCATTTGAAGTGGCCTTAAGATGAGAAGGATTGCTGCAGAAACAGCAGCAGAGACTCTCATCCATGTCCAAAGCGATGAGCTGCCTTTTATTGTCTATCAGGTTCCATCAGTGCTGTTTAACTGGCTATTTATACAGCACAGTTAAGGTTTTTCCAAAGGAATTAGTGATTTTGGATGCCTTGGTTTGGATTTTGTTTGCAACTAGCTACCTTGAGACAACTCAAGGAGGTTAGTATTTAAAAAAGGATTCCATCCGCTCTCTGCAAACTTTCAGTTCCAATTATTTAGACCCTTTTAAAAGTCTTGACTGTCCCTGTACTGTTGGTTGGTAATTCCACTGTGATGGTTGCTGTCAGCCATTTGTGATATAAACTAGCAAATGAATACATGAAGAGTAATTAGACCTGTGAAGAAATCAGGAAAGTAGCAGCAAGTCTTTCTTTACTGTATTTTCATTTTGTTAATCTCTTCTCCTTTTATGGCTTACTAGCTAATTGTTGACCTCTCTGAGTAAACAGGAAAAAAATTGCGTATTTCACTCTCTGATTTATTGTCTTGGGCATCTCACCAGAAATATGCTTTTAAGATAAAAGCATTTCAGTTGTGGGATAAGAGGAAGAAACATTGCCTGAGGTCCTCTCTCATCATACCTGAAATATTTTTTTTTGCTGTAATGCTAGCTGATGGTCAGATGGTTGTCAGTCACAAACAGCTTGGAAACAGGGATATACAAAGTAAGATAAGTTCTTAGTATGTCTTCAATGATTTGAAAATTTGTAAGGCCTGTTGCAATCTGCTTGTTCAGTTCCTGAAACCAAATTGGTTAATATGACACTTGCAAAGATGCCAGTGTTCTAAGAAGAGAACTGAGTTGCCCATAGTCTATCATTTGTCTCAGCATAACATTTTATATTTACTCTGGTAATCTATCTCCATGCCTGTGTAATAGCAAATACCTTTGAACACATACTGTATTTGTCTCAGCAATCATTAACCCATGACACCCTGATGTCCCTGTTCTCTTCTGTTCGGCATATTCACTTTCATGCTTTTCATTGCCTTTTTAAAAAAATATATTTAAAACATAGGAGGAAAAAATTAAATGTGATACTAGTACATGGATCTTGTTTAACAAAAACACTTCAAAATAAGTGTTTTTTTTCATAAGAATGTAATAGCAAGCAGCATCTGATTTACCCTGGGAGAATAAAATGAGGAAAGGTGTAGTGGTTTAGGAATGGTACTCTCCATTCAGTGCCCCCACCAAGATTCTCCAAGCTAGGCACCCACTTCGGTTAAATGGAGAGGACAATTGGAGGCACAAAAGGCAAAGAGCACAGGCTAAGATAAGAACAATTTACTGGAAACAACAATGAGATACAAAAATGACCAGTAATAGCAACAATACTAGTCACAGAGGGTACAAGAAAAGAATCCACCCCCCGATGATAGCACTGGAAGGCTCCCTTCTGACACTTTTTTTGGGATTGGAAGGAGCCCCTTCTCTCTGAAAAGAGACCTTTTCCCACTACCTCCAGCAATGACAGATGGTATAAAATATCCTTCAGATCCTGGCCATGCCCCCTCCTGGCTACTGCAAAAACTAACCTTGGCCTGGCATATCCAGGACAGAAGGTAAAAAGAAAATACAGGAGCTGTAAAGTTGTCATACTGGAAATAGGACGTTTTAAAATTACATCTAGGCAGGACAATTTGGTGATGGTTATAGTATGTCATTCAGCTGCACAGTACTAGTAATTGCACAGATCAAGCATTCAGATCTCTGAATTGAGGGACAAGTAGAGAGGGCTATGGTGACTGTCAGCTTCAAGCTCCCAAAACAGCATTGAAAACTGAGCTCTGGTTTCTACTGCAGATATTGGGTTTGGATGGTAATATTTGCATCATAGTATTGTTTTTATGTTTGCTACATTAGTATTCACCAGCACTAAAAGTGGACTGGAATACTTATTTAAGAAGCAAAACTCTCAACTGCCTGTTAGCTTTAAGGTGAAAATATTTCTACTGGTGAAATATATAGAAGAGTTTGATTGTTACACATCTTCCTGGCCCTTAGAAAGACTCATTTTACTATAGTGGAGGAAGCTGAGAGTTTCCATTAATGGTGGTATTTTGATTCATTTCTTGGTTGAAGAAAAGGAAATCCATGGAAAATCTCTAATCTGTTACACTTAAACATTTAGAATTTGTACAATTCTACATTGGCATAAATGAAATTTTGTCAATAGAGCCGTAAATCCATATTAAAACAGCAATTCTTCTGAAGCATGCTAGTTCACTCAACACTGTGTGTGTTTCCTGTAAGAGATCTCCTGTCCTTATTTTTGGATAGTTTGTTAAACTTCAGTACAAGTATCACTGGAGTAAAAGGCATGATAAGCTGGGGACACCAGGAAAAACTATTGGTTCGGGTTATACAAGTTTTCAAACCGTTCACTGAGATTTTCTTCATGCTGTTGAGTATTTGCATTTCTGTTTTTAAACACTTGCAGGCTTCACAACCTCCTGCTGAGAATGCTGTAAATGAAGTGTCCAGCAGTGCTCCGAGATTCAGATTAGACATGTTAAAGAACAAAGCAAAAAGGTCTCTTACAGAATCTTTTGAAAGTATTTTATCACGTGTAAGTATCTTCATGTTTATCATCTTTGAACATAATGTTTTTTGATAGAAAACATTATTTGTTGTCATTCCAGGCTGTAGCACAAAGGTTATTAAAGACAAAAATATGAGTATACATTTTAGAAGACAAAAAAAGCAGGGCTTTGCTAGAAGAGAATACCAAGTCCTGGACAAAGTGAAGTAATTCTGAGATAAGAAAGTGTGTATATAGGCATTTTAAAAAATTAATATAAATTTCAATATGAGGACTTATGAAAAGCAACAATTGGTTTATTTCTCCTTTGGATTTAGAAAATTAAAACAGTAATTATAATTGACTAAGCATTTCTAATGAGATGTGTTTATTAGTGACAGAACTGATGAATAGTGGGATATCTGAACTTTTAAACTCTGTAGATTATTTGAAGGTGAAGAGCGTAAAGAATGGCGTTAAGAATATGAAGGCATCTGTGCAATATTACATCTGGTAAAATTCTCTGTAGACAGTGTCTGGAAATACTGATTAGTGGAAAAAACTTGAGCTTCTATGTGATAGTGATTCCTTTCTGACCTAGTTAATTCTGTGGTTCTGTGAAAACGTTTATCATTAACAGATCACTGAAATTAGCTGCTGAAAGTAAACAGCAACAGTTTGAAATTAAATCATATGTCAGGTTTAATCACAATTTAAATCTATGGAGTGTTTTTTCATTTAAATATACTTCATTTTGCACCTCATGAGAAAAGTCTGAGGAAAATAGTAGGAGGGTTGGAAGGACTTCTCCTTGACAAAGGATTAAAAAAATCAGACCTCCCTTAAAACAAAGGAGTTGTGACAGAATGTAAAACAGCAAATATTCAGGAACAGAAATTGGGCAGTTACATTGAAGCAATATCTAGTATGATTTATTAGTTCACAGACATGCAACTCACAGTGACAAAACTAGGTTTTCAAAGCTTGTTTCAGACATCATATCTAACCCATTCTCTTAAGACAAATGATAGCAAAAGCATTGTTTTCCCATTACAATTGTACATATAGAGACGATTTTTAGTTTTGTATTCACTCTCATTACTTCCCAGACAGCATTTTTAGAATTCACCCCTATAAAATCCTGCTGCAGCTGTGCTCAGGGTATGAAACATAATGTTAGTGTTGTTACATTAGCTGTAGTACTGTTCTGATTTTTTTCAGTTTGTCCTGCTGCCTTCACATAAGCATAGCTGTACACTGGTTGCATTTTCACTGGCATTGCTGTTTTGATGGAAACTTGATTTTGATCAGATCTGAAGCCAGAAGTTTTGGCTGAACTAGACAGATAGTTAGTCACAAAGTTACAAATATGACAACATTTGATATTTTACCTGGAATAAAACTTCAAAGAGAACATGAGCTTTAACTTCAGAGCATTAAAAAAATTGTATGATTTAAGGTAAGGAAGATACAAGTTCCATAATTGTGTTAGCACATCAAAATTCATCAGATATTTTTCTTCGTTACACAAAAACATTACTCAAACAAATTATATAAAAATATTGTTCACAGATTCTACAGAAATATTTATGCTTTCTGATTTGTAGGTACTGAATGATAATACCAGAAATTATGTTGATGTGTATTAAATTTGTATGGGTTTAGTCCTTTGTAAAAGACATCCTTTTCATTTTTCTGTTTCTTTGTAAGTACCTAATACAGAAGGTGCTTTAACAGCGTTCTACTGTTTCACATGTGAAATATGTGATTATGTACATATCTTGAAAAGCACATCATTTCCCATGAGAATTCCTTAATTCTACAGGATCCTTAAAGTTGGCAGAGACTATCCTGAATAAAGCTTCTGTTTCCCATAGGGAAAAAGGGTATTTTTAGGCATTTCAAGAAATTAAATTTGATACTGTCTGTGAAAATTACAGACCCCAACTGTGCTACCCAAATCTCTTTGGTGTGCCCTACATATATCATAATCTTAACTGCTGATGTGCTTTATTTCTACAGGGCAGTAAAGCCAGAGGTCCACTAGACAGGTCTGGTTCTGTGGATTTGGACAGCTCTGTGTCCAGTACCTTAAGCAGCACAAATAAAGTAAGTAAAGCCTGGGATAATTGTACATATTTAGACATTTCAAAAAATACTCCCTGAAACAACTAAGCAAGTATGAAATATGGTCAGATGTGAAATGTTTCAAGTTGCTTTCAAGCTTTTCTTTCTATTCCCTGTGTTATAAACCAGAGAAGTGCTATTGAATTAGAAATACCTTGTAGTGTATATAACATATATTTTTTAAGAATATGTGAGTATATGTGAAATAAAATATTTTATAACACCATCTGAGTTTTACAACAGTGTGCAGCAAAACAAGTGCTGTAATGACCATGCTGCTGATCCTTATCTGACTGGTTTTAGCCCTGACAGTTCATACCATGAATGCAGGACTGTATTAAAAGAAACGTAAAACTAAAACAGCAAGTAGAGTAATTTCCCTGTTTGTATGGTTAGAAAACTTTTAGTCTGTATAAAAGAATACAAACAAACAGCATGGAAGAAGCCAGTCTTCTTCTCTGGAGGCAGCATAGCACTCTGCAGGCTTGGCTGTACAGCTATTGATTCTGCTGTAATGCGTGCTCACCTGCAGACTCCTGACGCCATGTAAACAAGAGTCTGCTCTTTCTGCTTATGTTTTTGAAAGAGTGCCTGATTCTGCAGGAAACAGACAAGGTGAGGAATAAAGAAAATGCGTGGTTTGGGATTGAAACAGGCATCTAGTCATAGGCTTAAGTTGTTTGTGTGAATCTGCAGGCAGACAAGAGGAATATTATATTGGATGGGTTGCTAAAAATACAGCATTCTTCAATGTCACCCTTTTCACTGTTAGCCAAACGTCACCCTTTTGTTCTGACCCTATTTCTTCTGCGTTGTATTCAACATACTATAAAATACAATTACTCTCAAAATTACTCAAAATTTCCTCTGCAAAATAAAGACTCTGCTTTGTTGGCCTAAGTGATGAATAACAAGGACATAAAACATCAAACATCTTTCTTTGACCTAGCTTGATAACCATGTGTGTGTTTGAAGCAGATGTCTGTGGGATGTGAATAATGACATGGTACTGCAATCTCAAAGATGGGTTCTAAGCCCACATATTGATAACCTTATTTCTTGCACTGCTAGGAGCCACCATTGTGTGAAAAGGAGAAAGACAGACTTCCTACGCTTCCTGCAGAAAATGCTGTCAAGACTAGTGGATCACTGGATGATCTCTGCAGTGCCACAGAGGATTCCTCTCTGGAGCAGTCTCTTTCATTGCCCCAGCAGAGCTTTCGGAGGCGAGCAAACACACTCAGTCACTTACCAACAGAGAGCCAGGAGTCTCTGGGGCCTGTTGAAGCATCGCCATCTGTTCCTCAGAGGAAACTTATGAGGTATCACTCAGTGAGCACAGAGACTCCTCACAAGAGAAAGTAAGCCTTATTAAAAGCAGGCTGTGATTTTGTTTGTTGAGGGCATATTTGGGGATGATAATTGTATACCAGGTATGTCCTCTTAGTGGATAAGAGATGTATCGCAGCAGTGTGTCACTCCTTGGAGGTTTGTAGGTATTCTTCTTAAAAACACTTTTAGCCCTGTGTGCTTCACAGGGGAAAGAAGACATGAGATGTGTAGTTCCACAGTATATGTCACAAACTACTTGATTCAGTTATATTTGTCCAAGCCATCATTTTTGTTGTTTTGATCTGTGAGCAGTATAAATAAATGCTACTTCTTGTTTTCTATTTACAGAGAAAAATCCAGTAGCCTCTGTGGTCCTGAAACTTACTAGTTGGTGATCTCATATGTAGCTTTGAAATAGTACACAAAAGTGACTTAAACTGCCGAGTTATTGGTAGAGGTGGGGCTCCTGTCTAGCTTTTCAATGAGCCTAGCTAGATTTTACTCACAAAAACAACTACTTGCTTTAATATGAATATTCTTCAAGCTGTCCTCCTTCAAAGGCCTGCCTCTGCATCTCTAGTCCCCTCTTAACTTTACGGCAGTTTTCTCCTTTCCTTCTATCTGACTTCTTCCAATTACTGTTGAAACACTTCTGTCCATAGGCTTCTGTTTTACTGCTCAAACTCCTCGTTTACAGAAATTAGTAGGAAATCTCTATGTGTTCTGGCCCATTTTTTCCTGCAGGAGGCAGGGCAGTAAATGAACATGCCTGAAATGGATGAGGACAGTGAAAAAAACCAAGAATTATAATATTTGAAGGGAAACATAACCTGGGTTGCCTGTTTTGTCCCTTTTTTGAACCTTTTTAATTCTAAAGTACTAGAATGCTTTTTGTAGTGCAGTTTAGGACTTGTTGATGGTCTGTTATCTTCACAAGAGCTGCCCTGGAACTTGTAGCTGCTTGGTCAATCAGTTATTGTCTTACTACAGGAATGCAACTAGAAATTAAGCTTTTTGGTTTTTTTCTTGGTTATTTCTGTTTGAGTTTAGTCATGTAATTTTTAGTGAGGCCTTGCTCCCTTATTTAACTCAGACTCAAAAGAAATCCCTATTGCTTCCACTTCATAGCAAATGTACAGAAAGAGAGGAAATGGAAAACTTAAGAGACAAGTATACTTTAAGTTCTCAAAAATCATGCGAGTTACAGACTTTTAACAAGTCCTGTTATATAAGTGTCCTTGAGCAGCTTACCTCAATTCAAAAATGGTTTTCAAAGTAGAACTAAATTCAGTTAATCCTATAGCATTTCGCTTCTCATTCGTTGGAACTCTTGATCATATGCCTGACTTTCTCATAGAAATCAAGGGGAAGCACATATAAGGAAAAATAAATGGGGGTGTTAGTGCCAGGTTTTGGTGAGTTATAATTGGTCATACTCTGAAATGCCTTGCTGAAGCCTGTAAACATGAATTTGAGACTTTGCTGATTGAGTTAAAAAAGAGTTCGTGTTCTTACAGTTACTGCGTTAACTGTTAAAAACATAGGAAATGTCTCATTTACATGCCAGCTCTCTTTCAAAGATTAGAGAAGGGATTTCATTTTTTTTTTCCTCTCCTTTCCTTTCTTTCTGTTTTGTTCTCTGTGCTACCTCAACTCCGTCGCTCTGGTTGGAATCCGCACTATATGGTGTGAACGGATCTGTCGGCAAATCTCAAAGTTCTTCTGGTCAACTTGCACGTTCTCCTACTCTAGCTCGTCTTAATCCCTCGGCCTCTTCACCCAACTTTTTAAAATATCTAAGGCATAATTCAAGTGGAGAACCAAGTGGGCATTTTGCACAAAAAAGGTGAGCTAGTACCTGCAAATAGTTTGGGGTAGGGTTTGTTTTCCTATGTCATAAATATGAAACTCTATAGCATAAATAATTAATTAAGTATAGAGCAAAGGTGGTGAATTTTTATGGGAGAGGGAGCTCTTTAGCTGCTCCGCCACTGAATGTAGAGCTGGTACTTACATAATTTATTGTTTTAATCAATCACATTCTTTCAGGCACTGGCTTTTTCTTTAGAGCCAGTTATTCCAGAGCAATTTGTTGTTATGCAGCAGACAGCAGCACTCCTTAAATTGTGAGGGATAAGTTGCCAAGAACCTGAGAGCTCACTCTGTCCTTTGGAAGTATTTGGTTCTGTCCTTTCCTCATGGTAACACAAAAACTTACTACGGTTCTTTTGTGCCTGACATTAAAGGCAAGTTGATCAAGTTAACTACGTGAGGCAAGAAGCAGCAGGAATATGGAGAGCTGATAGGAAAAAACCCACCACATACAACCCAACACCATCCTCACTCCTCACAAAACAAAAACCCAAGGACAAACAAACAAAAGTCCCAACCCATCAACCCATCGTTTGTCTTGGTTACTTGCAGCACTATCAAATTATACTTTTCCATGCCTTCTTTCTTAGAAATAAGATATAGAGAGAGAGCGTTGAAGAAAATTATGTTAGCACTTGTTTCCCTGAGAACCTGAAACTAAGTAGCTCCCTAAAAATCATAAACTGTAAAACTCTTTCTTAACCCCTTGAGCTAAAACTAACTTTATTTCAGGTTAAGAGGCTAATATTAGACCAAATGTCCTCAGAAATACTGTCAACCGTCACTGGCCATTGGCAAGCAATTTTTATTGCTGTTGCTGTTTGTTTTTTGTTTTTGTTCTCTTGTGTGAAAGTTTCCTGTTTCCCCAAGGTGCTAATTTTTCTAAACCTAAGAAAATACTCAACTGAGGACACTGTTTCACCAGTTTCTTCAGTTGTACTTGCTGAGTACTAACTTGAATCTCTTGATTCAGCTTTACCTCAGAAGTATGACATAGCTCAGGGCGGGAAATGCAAGTCTGCAGAATCCTGTTCACTCTTCAATTTAATAAGACTTACTTGAATCCTGAAGGTTAAATTCTCACAGCAAATTTTTCCAAGTGATTTGGTAATGATTCTGTACACATAGTTGCAGCTTCTCCTTTCCTTTCCCTGTCTCTTAAGTATATGCCATATTGAACATCTAAGCAGCAAGACTGAAAATGGAAATTGATAGGGATGTCAAATGGGTTAATGAGTTTAAATCAATACAGTCAAGCTTCCCAAGTCTGTAAGTGAAATTACCATGTAATTGTAATGGATTTACAATGCAATTGTAAGTGAGCTCTGATTGCAGGGCACACGGTGCTACAGCCTTATCTTCTTTATCTCAATACCAGCTACTAAAGTACCTGCTTCACTTCATGCTAGAGATCATCCCAGAGTATTCTGCCCTCCCCTCTTCCCTTCCATTCACATCTGCAGGAAGCAGTGCTAAATGCCATCCAGATAGAACATTATGGTTTATCAGAAACAATTATTTCTTAAACTTTCTTTTTCAGGAGTAAATTCTCCTACTCATGTGATTCTGTGTACTTGTCTCAAAAAAGGTCTTCTAGTATCATCAGCCAAGTAATTTGCTATATTTTCACTCCATGCAAAAACTTTTCATTATCTGAGTTGTTCTTACTTCATTCTATTAACCTTCTTCTGAGTATGTTTCAGACTTGTTATTTTAAAAGATAATTAAATAATTCTTTTAAATGAAAAGAATTTTTATTAAAATAAGTATGTTGACCAGAAGACTGTTGATGAAATTTGACTAGAGCTCCTGTCTGTTGCATAAATAGAGCCACAATCCTGAATGATCAGTCAGAAGGCTTAACTTTTAACTTTAAAGTTCTGAGTTGGTCTGAATAAAACCCTGTAAATGCTTTACAAAGTAGTTTTTGCCAAGGTCTTATTTTTCATTTGCCAGCACAGTGATTATCAGTGTCAGCTTTTCCTAACCTTTTCCCCCAAACTTAGTTGGTCATTGAAACTCACATTTAAGAAAATGGGATAAAGTTGGCATTGGTTCTTATTAGATTAAACTAATTTATTTGAAACATGCGCTAAAAATTTTGGGTATAGCAAAGAATAATAACTTTACTGGAAGTATATTTATATACATTGGAACATTTTAGTTTGCCCAAACAAATATGTATCTCAAAGTAGGACTTTGTTAGCAGGTTTAGTTTTGACTTTGATTCCCTTGATATTCAGACCTTCAGGATTTAGCCACCTTTTGTTTGAAACTTAGGAATGTGTATTATTTTTATTCTGTGGATTTATACTTCTTTGTTCTAAACTGTACTTTTCCCAACTGCACTCTCAGCATCTCCTACCGTACTGCCTTAAGGAAAAAGCTTCATTCTTCCTCTTCTGTGCCAAATTTCTTAAAATTTCTGGCTCCTGTAGATGAAAATAACACCTCTGACTTTAGGAGCACAACAAGGTAGGGTTCTCTCTTAAAGCCTGGAGGTAAAACTGTATTTTCAAAGATTTCTTTGTCTGAAATAGTTCAAATGCTTCTTGCACTTGCAAAACCTGATTTGTGCAATGGTTCACCTGTGTGTATTCTGCATGTAATTGCTGTCAAAAGAATTAAGCTATCCCAGACTACTCTCCCATTGGGATTGTAGATCTTAGTCATTTTTGATGTTGCAATGGTCATGCAACTTCCATCTATGTATTTCTGTGATTGTTCCTGACATAGGAGAGTTTTCAGTTAAGAGAACATATGATTCATCCTAAGCAATGTCAGTGTCATCAAACTGGAAGGAGAGGATGACCTGTAAAATGCTCCTCCCTGTTCCTGCCAGAGCTGTCTGTATTTCATTTATCCCTTTCAGCTTCTACAAAGACTCTTGTAACTGTTTAGCTACTAGCTAGAATAAATGGCAATGAATAGTTTAGAGTTCTAACAGATGAAAGTTATTAGTGGGATTTTTAATAGGAAAACAGCATTGTTCCTCACTATTTCATTTTGTATTCTGAATAAAAACCTTTGTATGGCATGTGTGGATGACATCAAAGGAGTAATATCCAAGGTTCTTGGATTCTGCTCCCAAGTTTGTTGCATATTTCAGAGGTAGACTTGCTAACAGAAAGGTTAAAAGTTTTTCTCCCAGTCTGTGTTGGGAGGGAATATATTGCATACTTAGTGCACAGAAGGTTGGAAGTTTAGTTGGTGTTTATAAAGCTTCTTGATGAGTACTGATAAAAGGCGTCAGCAAGTCTTTGTGTCTTCTATGGATAATTGCTAAGTTTTGTGGATGGCACGTAAATAGTGTAATAGCAATGCTACATTATTGTGTATGTGTCTTTAATATGTTCTGATTAATATACTGCTGCAAATAAAACTGAAAATTAATTAAAACTGGAAAGAGTAGACTGTACAGAGCTGGCAGTCCTTGTTTGTGAACCTCAGTGCTGTTTGCAGCCACATGTAAGCCTCTGCCACAAAGCAGGTTTCACCTTCCTAACACTGAGAGCTTACCCCAGCATGTGCACAGCACACTGCACTCCCCAGGCAGTGGCCCGTGTGTTCCCTGAAGGCTGTGTCACTGTTTGTGGCAGATCCAGGTGACCTGTTCTGTGTTCTGCTTTTTTAGCGACTACGAATCCAAGCACGGCCAGCAGGCCCTTGATGCGGACAGCCCCGTCAGGACTCGGAGGCATTCATGGAGGCAGCAGATATTCCTGCGAGTGGCCACCCCTCAGAAAGCATGTGATTCTCCCAGCAGATATGATGGTAAAGTCTGGGGTTGTTTGCTTCTGTGAGCTTATTGCTGTATGTAATGTATGAAGTGTGAATCACTGTGTCCACCAAGGGGGTATATTTGCCTGGTGTTCTGTTTGTACTGTCATTGCAGTTTACCACCTACTTTTTGGTAATACTCAGCTCAGTAGCTGTTGAGTTTTTACTTTTCAGCTTCATGTGTAAATTGTTCCTATTGTCTCATGTTAACTAGCCAGAGAAGAAATTATTTTTATGTGTACTATTTTAATGAGTTCTGGGGAAAAAATGCATCACGAAGTATTGCACTGAAGAAAAGAAGATGCTTCTATTTCATCTTTCTGTGTTGGAGTGTAGAACTACAGACTAGAAAAACCCAGGTGTACCAGCAGGAATTACATTTATTTTATGATCTCAGTTGAGTTCTGTAGTGCATGCTTTGTCCGTGTGTATGCTGCTCCATCCAGTCTGTGACATTTGCCACTTGAGTCATAATTATCCACTGTTTCCATAATTATTTTGTGAAATTCTGTAGAGCTGAAGAACCACAGATTAGAAGAAAACCACCATAAGCATGCACATGCATCATTTTGTGCATTCACTTTTTGTAAGCCAGATAGTACAGGACATACTGAGGGCAAGAATACTTGAAAAAATCTTCTGGCTCACTAAAGTTTGAATTTCATAGCATGAGGTTGTAAGCTATAACTTCTGATTTACCTCTAAGGCGATCGTATGAGACATAAGAAAAAGTGTAAGGAAACAGAAAGGAACAGTACCTTATAGTAAATGTAGTAAAAAGTTGCCATCGTAATGTCACTGAGATGTTTTTCTTGCATCTTAAAGTGAGACCTTGATTAACTGGAGTAGGCTCATAACAGAAGTGTTTCTATCATTAATGCACTGCTTGCAACATAATTTGACTGACAGTGAGGCAAGCTCTGCATATGGGCACAGATACCTCTTTAAATTTAGTGTGCTTCAAAGTGAAGTGATCTCAAGAGCATGTTGTGTGAACATACATGTTAAATGCTTTCTTGTACTTAAAGGCATGTGAAGGGCTATTATATGCAACTTCTATTTTTACAGGTTCAATGCATCTCTTTGTGACTGGAAATAGTCTTACTTGTTTTTGAAGGCCACAAAACCTTCCCATATTAAATAGGAAAATAAAATCCACCTAAATTGCCTAGCCAAGCATTTCCTTTGAGACATAATAGCTGCAAGATACAATCTTAACAACCTACAGCTGGGTAAGCAGAATAGTTTGGGAAGCAAGCGCAGCCAAAATGGAAAACAGGATGTGCTATTAATAGGAGCAGCAATTTAAAATATTTGGCCTTTTTTCTTCATTCATTTTCTTTTTTGTTTCACTGTACATACTCAATTTATGAACACAAGAAAACTCAGAGTCAGCGGGTTTTTCAATTATTTAAAGCAAATATTGGGTTTTTCTGTTTGGACTTTTATGCATCTCCTGGAACATTTCTGGCAGTGAAGGATACTCACTTGTTATCCAGTCTCTGTAGCCTTAAAGCTCTGTACAGCTGGTCCTACATTGGACTTACCACCACAGTTAACTAAGAAACCCCTCTAGTTCCAAAGTAAATGTACCTACCTGTCACTCATCATCTTTTTTCTTTCATATTCTGTCTTTAAGTCTTTCTCACTCTTTTTAGACCAATTTCCTTTAATTTGTACAAACAGCTGATGTATCACCAAAAGATCAATTTCAGCCAAATTGGACAGAGGGCATAGAAGGTTTAAAGATAAGGTGGTTTGTCATGTTCTGCAAAAGTAAGCATGAAGGGAGGGAAATAAGGGAACATCTGTCATTTATGTGTTTCCCTTTATAGACACGGACTCCACTGAACAGTTTCTCCCTGCAGATGCCATGGTCAACACCCTACTACAGAGTAATCTGCAGGAGAAGAGTAAAAAAGAAAGCTGGGAGAGGAGTGTGTTTAAAAGCTAGTAAATGAGTCAGCCAAGAGACCCACATCTCTGTGACTCAGAGATGATACAGTTTTTCAAGTTTAACCTAGGCTGCTTTACTAAACTTTGTGTTAGAGGCAAAATAAATCCACCAGGGTGCCTGAACTGTGCATTGCTTTGATGATGTGTGGGCAGGCATTGTCAACAACATGAAACTGCTCTGTGGCTGTAATTTCTCTGAGTTGTAATGAGTAAATTGCACGTAAGAATGTGTAAGTTGTCGTAAGAACTAGAGACAGCTTGAAGCTTTATACTAACAGAAAAACCTAGGCTCTGACATTTGTGGTTATGTTTGTATAGGCATGTGGTGAGCTGAATCTCAAGGTGCATCATGTTTATTGCTGTTCTCTGTGTGGCTAACACAGCAGGATATGAAGGTGTATTTACTAAAAGTTAAAAAAAAAGAAAAGAAACCCCAAACAGCTGGTACATAGCTTTTGCTGAAATTTTGATCTTACACTTTCAAGGTACTGAACTCGATAAAAGTCTGATATCCTGAGTTTCCACTTGAAGCTTAAACAGCACTGAGTCCCACTTTCTTGCACTTCTGAATCCTTTAGTTCTTTAGGAACTGCTCATAAATATTTTGAGCTAAAACTTTATTTTCTGTAGCTCAGGTGGAACAAAATGGTTGCTGGCTGTGCTTTAGGGGTTGCATCATGAATTACCAGTTAGAGAGCACATTTTTTTTTGCAGACACCATTATTTAAAAGGAAGGATTTACTATACATGAAGGAGGGTATTCAGTCCTAAATCAATAGAAGAAAAATACTGCAGATAGATATGCTGGAAAGCCATTTTTTCTTTCCAGTTGGGATTCATGCCTTGCCTGATGATTGGACTAAAGTAGCCATGTTCAGCAAGGCAAGCACTTTGAGGCAACACAAAGCCTTGTAGAGAAACCATTACTTTCGGTTGTTGTGGGAGCAAATCCCCAAGTACAGGCCCTTTTCCAACCACTTCCTGCTTGTTGGTGCTGCCACTTTCCCCTTCCCCCAGTATTTTTCCCTGCTTCTGTACATAACTTGACAACTAAGCACATCAGAGAGCTGTTATGCAATTTGCTGCCTGACAGGAGAGCCAGGTGATGCCTGGTGAGCCTGAAGCTGAGGCTGATATCCAGTCTGAAGACCTAGAAAGGATTTTCTACATGGGCGAAATGATTTGTAGGACTTGTGATAATTTTACAGCTGGTAGCTGGAGGATGGAGTGCTGAATTATGGTAGTTCATTGTAGCAAGCTGCAGTCCCAAATTCTCCAGGCTCATCTCCTGCTGTTAGCGGCTTCCTCTGAACGGTTGTGATGCTGCAAGTGGTGTGGAGCACCAGGGGGCAGCGTTTCTCCCACTGGCACCTTCACTGTCTCATCCTCGGAATTCTGTTTTTGTTGTTTATTTGTGGGAGTGTAATGACTGTTGGATCCTGCAAAGTGGAGAGATGGAAAAAGGGAAGCAGAGTCTCCTTACAAAATAGATCACACTTTGCTCTGTTACAGTACTACATTTATTTTGAAAGCAGGTTTTTATTATTCTTTTTCTAAAGCTCTGTCTCTCCTACTCACTGTCTTAAACATTCTAAGTAGTAAATGTGTTTCCTCAGTTACTTAATTTTTACCTTTATACCTCCCCACCCTACTTGCAGGCAGATGTTCCTACTTCTGTAGCATCACTCAAGAGCCACATTTTTTTGGCTATGCAAGTGGTCTAGGACTCTAGTTCTCTGTTCACTGGTGAAAAGGTGAAGAGAACAACAACTCAGTAATCATTTTAAACCAGATGAAGTGTGGACACACTCAAAGGCCCTAATTTTCAGTTAGGTCAGTATTCTGGTCCCACTCCCAGTATTACACAAGCAGTAGGGCAGGCAGGGACAGGTGTCTGGAAGGTGAGGGTGGGTGCCCTTACTCTGCTCAGGAGCAGGACATCTGTAAATCAATGTAGACTGATAATGAAACTTCACCTTGCACTGCAGTGCAGGAAGATATTCACTTACATGTATTCAGCATCTACAAATCTCTGTGCAGTGGACAATTTTCACTACCATTTTCACATATTGAATTGTTCAGAATTGATCATAGTAGGAGAACTGTTTTGCAGGTTGTCAGAAACTCCCAGCACAGTCAAGTCAATTGCTGGATTTAAGGGGGATGTGAATAGTTTTTGAAGGAAATGGTGGGAAAATAGTGGTGCTTGTTGGAGCTTTTTTGCTGAGGGAGGTGTGTTGGAAGTAGACAACAAGATTTTTGTAACAGCTATGTCAGTTTTAGGTTGGAGAATGGGTAATTGGTTTTAACGTGGGCAGTGTGTAATGAACTTATTTGTTGAACAGTGAAAGAAGTTGAAATTCAGAGTAATGAGATGCTTGTACAACTTAGCAGTACTCAGCAAATAAATTCAGATAAAAAAATGAACTACATTTTATTTTAGACCTTGAGTTGCAGAAAAAAAAAGTTATTCAGGAAGCACAAGTATCTCTGTACAAGAAAATGAAGTTGATTAATTAATTAAAATTAATCTGGTTTCAGCCTCTGTCAGATAAAGGTGTCAAACTGTTAAATCCTAAGTGCTGAAGGAAAGTTTGAATTTGAAGAAGTTATTCTTTAAACCAGCTGTAGTTAACACCTACCTATCTGCTTATGTGCTTTGTGGTGTGGGCTATATCTCTTGATTATTTAAGCCAAATTTTTAAAAATCATTTTGTAGTAGCATTGCAAATACTATAAACTCTTGCTTTAGCATTCTGTGCTTAGAGTGTTTATGGGGTATAAACTATTGGTGATGTGTTTGCCAATACTGGTTTAGCAACACAGTTATTATTAACTAAAACCAGCTGGTTATAATTGATTACTCAATTCTGCTCCTTTCAGAGCTAATATGTGCTCAGTCTCGATTTGTGGCACAGAAGTTTGGGTACAGCCAGTAAGTACACGATTAACGTTTGATGGCTTCTGTGCCCATTGAAATATCAGGGCATTCCTTTCTCAGGGACTGATAATATTAGCAAATGAGATTAATTTGGAGGTAGTAAGTAAGAAGAAGTCTTACTTTTTAAGAAGTTTTGGCTTTAAAAGAAAAAGAAGTCTTTTTAAGAAGTCTTGGCTTTAAAAGAAAAACAAAGCCCAAAGCATCTTTCAGAGCTGATTTTAATCAACAGTGTTGAAATACACCATTTTTCAATAATTCCTCATTCAGCCATTGCTTTAAGTTGTATGTCAGATTAGAAGAACTTGTTGCTTCTTGTGATTCTGAAGCTTTCTGATTACAGAAGGCTCCTGGTCATTTTACCACATCTGGTTATGAAGTTAAATGTTCCAGGCAGCTGTGTAAAATAATAGGAATATTGTATGCTTGGTTATAGAATTTTGCATTCCTCTTTATTTCTGTACCATGTATGAAAGAATGTGTTGTTCTACCTGAATGGAAAATCTGAAGAGAACTAAGGATGTTGTTGATGTCTTTTCTTTTGACAGTTGAATCTTAAATTACTGTGAAATTCTCTTGTTTGTTTGCCAAGCTGAATTTTGTAAAGTTTCAAATGCAACAAAGAAAAATAATATAATGTAGTAAATAAAAGGCTTAATGGATTCTTCTGTCCGGATTCTTACCATATCTTGTCTGATTTTTTAACCCCAGAGAGTGGATATGACTGGTAAACTCTGCATCTAGAGAGGCATGTGTAAACAATTCCATAGTGAGGATGGTGATAATGCATTATTATTGAGCCTCCTCCCTATCAGCCCTTCCTTTCTGCTTGGAGCATTGGAGTTTCTAGTCAAAGATAAATCTTGTTGTCTTGGTTTTGACAGTTGGGGTTGGTTAGTCTAAGTGATTCTGAAAGAATGTTTTTTAAATTTAGGCTTTTAGGTTGGTTTGTCACTTAAACCTTGTTTAATACTAAGGTGGATTGATTAGGAAAATATTTAATAAACTATTTTTTTCTGAGTGATTTACAAATGAAATATCCCTGTTCATATCATTTCTGATTAGATATTGTCTGTTCTAATTACTGCTGAGGTCATTCACCATCTTTCCATGTACAGACTTCCTTTAGTGTGGGCCCTGGTAGTAATATGTCATAATACTTCCTTCTTAATTTTTTGTACTTTGTTTTTTGTGTCATCTTTCCATGTAAGAGTTTTGTGTAATGCATTTGTTAATCCTTTTGGAGTGTAGGGATACTCTGCACCTTAGGGTTGAAGCACTCCCATGTGAAGCCACCAGCTGAGTATAAATGAATAGATGAGCTGTACAAATTCCATCTCACTCCCTTGTTCCTACTGGCCTTGTCCTTGTGTATTATAAGTGGTGGAAGCGTAAGAGTGCTTTTGAAGTACATATGGATGCACTAGAATATTTGAGCAACATTTCCATCTGGTTCATTTGCAGTGTCATCTGCAATTCAGTACCTTGAAGAAGTTCTCACTAGCCCAGGAAAGATGGTGGTTTTCCTAGTGAAGTGCAGTTTCTCAGGGAATCCTTGGGTTTGACCCACAGACTTGTAAAATTCCATTGTCCAGAATAGTTCTGAAGTGTAGTCCAAGTATGAACCTCAAATGGGAAATTACCATAAAATTACCATTGATGAAGTACACTAATAGTTTTCAAGTCAGTTTGCCAAATCCTGAACCTTGGAGAGCAGAAGTGTGATAGACTTGTAAGAGTAGCACGTATGGAGGTAGAATTTTATATGGAAGCAAAGGAAGCAATATATTTGAAGGAAGTTAGGATCAGGTCAAACATGGAATAGGAGTCAACAAAAGCTGACTAAGTTGGCAGATGAACAGGGAAGCAGTCTTTCAGTGTGTGCTGAAGCATTCAGATCCTGCTTAAGTGCACCTCCTAATCTCATAAAAGTTCTGAAGGGTGCACATTGCTTGGATTTTAACACATGGCACTTTGGTTCAGTGGAATGTGAGCTCCCGGTGAGAGGCAATTGAATTGCTCTACTGTTTGCCTTTGCTGTCTTTGCTATCCTCCCTGGTGCATAACAACACAATACTCAGTTCCTTGTCACAGTATTTCTGCTCTTGTCTGTTCTGGATCTGGAAGCTGAATGGTATGTCTCTCTGTCATCTTGTGTGTTCATGGACATGGGTTAGTGGTGACTTACCAAATGTCTGACTTCTTTATTTTGCTTTGAGGGATTACCTTCACGTTCCACCTTCCTCCCTCCTTTTCCAGCCAAGCAGCTGATGCAACTCTGCAGACTTCTGACAGGCCACCTGAGCAGTTAAACAGGTTCATTTTGCTTTCTGTAAATCTTGCCAGCGTGCAGACAGGAAGGAAGGCAGCTTTTGAATGTCTTGCACTTTATCAGAGTAGACTTTAGACTTTCTGTTAAATGTCCACAAGTGATAAGAAGCTAAAGAAAAAATAGAAAAGGAGCTGCTGTTTGGAAGGCAAAATCAATCCTTAGGATTCTTCACAGAAGCATTAGAGGTAGGGTTGATAATCATAATTATTCAGCTTATAGAATTTTGTAACCTTTTGGAGTTTTTTATAGCCTTAAGTATTATTTCTTTTAATGAATACTGATTTTATCAGATTAGTCAGCAACAGATGGGAAATTTTCAGCCTAAATGGAAGCAGGACTGTGGTCTTCAGTAATTAATGCTTTGCAGCAGTTCAGTTGTTGCCACAGTGTGATCACTGGAGAACGACAAGTGAGTAATGTCTCTGATGAACTTGTGAATTTGGTACTTGAATACCAATCCCTAAAATTTGTGAATTTGGTACTTGAATACCAATCCTTGAGGAAGAGGGATGTGTACATGAAAGACAGGAAGATTCTGGATGTTGAATGTGTTCATTCTTTCTTTAGGAATGCAATGTGCTTAATACATTTCCTTGCATGTGTTTTGCCAGCCTGGTTTTTTTTTGGGTTTAGGGCTTTTTTAGCAAGTAGGTAGCCATAAACTGTATCTGGATATAGTCTGTTGTTTTCTAACATATTAGTTTATATATGCAAACATAAAATCAGAATACACATCTGACTCTAAAGAGATGCATAAACCACTGGGAAGATGTGTAGAAGAGACTTGTTTCCCCCAGGATGTGCCTGCATTCCATATTGGATGCTACAAGAATGGAATGTGAATGTAAGATGTGAGTAGACCACAGACAGTGTACAGTAGATAAGGGGTTTCTTATCTAGATCACTTTTACTTTTATGCATTGGTGTGTGGTGACCACTTCTGTTGATTCCTCTTTCTTATGGTGGCATTATTGTATGCAGCCTTAGAGGAAATTAGCAACTTCCCTTGAAGATTATTTTTTATTTCTTTATTATTTTATTCAAAAAAATTAAGTGAATTCCACAAGCATTATCCTTAAGAGCATTTTCCTTTAAATATTTCTTAATATGCACTAAGGAAAATTGGGATCAAAGCTACTATATTTAGAAATTCTACATAAAAATGTACAGAACATTGTTGACAGTATGGCATGTGCATCAAAACCTACAATTGCATCAAAACCAGCAATCAAATAAAAATAATTTTCCTTTCATGGTCAATACAACTTGAAAATTGTTGAGTGTGTGTATCTTCTCTATGTGCTGACATTTGCCTGTAGCTCTTTCATAATTGCAGATCTTGGCCCATTGAAGTCTTTCCATTTACCTGTAAAGAAAAAAGATTAATGTTTCCCAGTTTCTTTTAATAAATATAATACAGTCTCTTCATTGTATTGATACTTTTCATAACCAGCTGTATTTCTGAGTGCAGGTTCCTGTCAGTTTTCCTATTTTCTTTGCAAAAATAGTGATTGCTATTAAAGTTTCAAATATTTGACCTTTGCCTAATTCTCATTCCCATGATGTTCATTGTTCTGTGACATGCTGTAGATACCAGAAGTATGGGTATCCACATCTATATCCAGAGTGCAAGGTTTTAAAGGTTTAAATTGTTCTGCTAGCTGAAAATGTTGCACTCTTTTTTTATATGTGTATTTTAGCCCTAGACTTTGTGGTTGCAAGCAAATAAATGTTGTATAAAGAAAAGGGTCGTATTTGGAGCCACTCTACTTCCCTCTGACTCTTTGAGAGGAGAAGATTGGCAGTGGCAAGACTTAGAAAAGCAGAAGTGAACAGCTGTGAACATTTCCATTCTTAATCATCTGGGCGCAGTTGTGCGAGTGCCTTTGAACAAACAAGGAAAGAATAGCTGTACATGAACTGCATGGGTCAAAATAGAGTAACAGTCTGGGCAGAGCTTAAAGGGGGGGGAACCTTCCTATTTTGTTAGTTTTGAAGAGATGAGATGATGTGTGTGTTTAATTCAAAATCTTTACCACCATGCTAGGCAATGATAAACAAGTGGACCACTGAGCTGCCATCAGAATAATGCTTCAGGAATGCTCCTTCTGCAGGAGCTGTTTGAAACAGCACATACAGATGTACTTGTCCTTGGCTGGCAAGTCTGTGAATGGATTTTGTTGCACTAACTTTGAAGCACTGTCTTGGGTGTATAGCTCAGAGAGCCATTTCATAGCCATTCTGGTTGGGTGAAGAAGTGCTATTTCTATGGCCTTCCATTTGAGATTTGTCAGGAAGAGATTGGTTGTTTTGACTATTCATTTTAAAGTTGGTGAATCAAGTAATTTTTCTTCGAGATACAGGTTGTGTCAAAGACTGCTGAGCCTCCAGACAAGCTGTATAAAACTCTAAAATTAGGTGATACTACAGCAGGTATTAAGAAAACAAAGTATAACAGCTTGTGCTTCTTACATTGATTACTTGATGTAAAACAATGTTATATACCCTTTCTGTAAAAATAAATGATTTTTCAATTTGCCTGAGATTTATTTAATGTTCACTTGCTTTTGTAATATTTTCAGTCTTAGAATTGCCTTGCATGCTTGACAAAATGATACATTTTGTGGTAGGCCAGCTGAAGCCAAAAGAAAAAGTGCAGAAGGTTATGATATGGTTAAAAATGAGAAGTGAAAACAAGCATGTCTTAAGTGCCTGTCTCTCCTTCCACCCATTTACTTTAAGAACTGGTAATGATCCCATTGCATGGCCTTAGGTGGTGGTGTGTTTGTGCAGCTAAGGGCGTGTGTTTTCTTTGTTAAACGTGCTTTAGCGATTACTCTTCAAATTATGTGGGTGCTGTATTTGATTTTATCTGCTATTTGAGTCATGCCGTGTTTCAGCTGCAGGTTATGTTTTTATAATTTCTCAAACTTGCCTTTTCCTTTCAATTTTATGCATGTAAATTTGTAATTAGCAAGATGTGGTCTTGGGCTGTGATACAATGTTTTTACCAGGTTATAGAAAAAATTATTCTAGACTTTAGCCTGTATGATACTTATTCTGAAGCAGCTTTTAAGTCTTTTAAGTCATTTGGGAAACCTTGCTTGGTATTGCAACCTCTCATCTATCTGTCTAGATGTAGATGGGTACATGAGTTAGTGTGTCTAAATGCAGATGTGTGTATCTATATATGTGCAGTCTTTCTAATTGTCCCTTCATTCACATGTTCGTGACATCCAAGTAGTTAACAACAGCTTCTCTTTTTTAAAGATTACTGTGAGCTGGGAGATCTTCCCCCCAGATCCCCGTTGGAACCAGTGTGTGAAGATGGCCCCTTTGGGCCAGTGAAAGAAGAAAGGAAACGGACACCCCATGAGCTGCGTGAACTGTGGAAGAAAGCCATTATTCAGCAGATCCTGCTCCTCAGAATGGAGAAAGAAAACCAGAAGTTACAAGGTTGGTGAAGTTCTTGAGTACTACACCCTACTGCAATACAAATTCACCTTTCAGTGCACCAAGCCTTAATGAAACATTCTAAGAACCCACAGGTAAATCAGATTAGCAATATATCCCTCAGCACTGATTAGTGTAGGTGACAATGTATGATAATTTCTTTTCTTACTTCACCTTATTTGTTTACTTGATCTGAAGGGTCACTCTCTTTACCATAGCTAGAGTTTTTTCGGCTGGTGTCTAGAGGCTCTCAAAAGGAGTTCAGGAGTTCATGATCAGTATCATGAACTGAATTATCTTTCACATCCACAGGTCCTTGTCTAAGTATTGGTCATTGCAACATTGTGTTTTGCCAGTTTCGAAGCTCAAAGGAAGTTTTTAAAGAGGAAAGAGAGAAAGTTTTTAAAGAGGTTGTTGTGGACTTGAAATTATGGGTTCTTGCAGTAGTACCCACACTGTGCAGGCAAGGTTTCTGTAGAGTGGTAATGACTTAGATCAGTCCAAAGGGTGATGAGAAGGAACTTGAGAAACTGTAATTTGCAGTTGTTCTTAACCACAATTTTTCTGTGAATGACTTGGCTGCAACAAATCCATTTTGGTGGCGATTTTTACACATAAAGATCAAGTGTATGCAGAATGATTGCCTTTGAGAGCTGCTCCTTTGAAGAGAGGAATGATGGGGACAGAAGTTTTTATATGGGTGATTTTAGATGTTCAGGAAGGGAGTGGGCACCTGAACCCTCAAAAGGGGAGGTACCTGGCATGAAAGTGGCAATATTTCTTTTTCTTATCTGAACTTGCGGAAGGATTGGCTTCCAAGAAGTGTGTAGAGAGAGGGCCCAGCTGTATGAAAAGTTCAGTACACCAAACATTAAATAATTTAAACTCAGGCTAAGACACATGGCTGGAAAGACAGAACACCTCTTGGATATTGGATATGGCCTGCCAAAGCGCTTGGCTCACCTGTAGGCTGTTTTCTCCCAGCAGTGTAGCTCTCCTATTTCAACCCTAACTGAAGAATACCTGACACCCCACTTGCCTAAGAACCCCACAGGTGACAAGCATGTTCCCAGCAATGTACTACCTAATCCAGTAAAATAAAATATGGAAGTGGATAGCAGAGGCTGAGGCCATCTGGAGAAGAGGTACTAAGAGAAATTATTTATACAATCTCTTCAAGCTTAGAACAGTGCTGTTGTAAATCAGCTTCTGTAACTTTCTTTGGCATTTGGAAATAAATTTTCTCTGTTTTGTGTATTTATACTCCTGATTAAAATTTCTCTTGTATTCAAATTATCTGAATCTATAGACTGCAGTCAAATTTTTGGCAAGTGCAGGTCATTAATATCCATACATATTTTAGCAAGTTTAGCTACGTGCTCCAATTTTGTCTGCCCAAAAGAAAAAATTGCAAAACCATCACACATACGTTAGGATGAGCATGTCTAAAAAGCCAGTTAGTGAGTGAATGAGGTGGGTGTTGGCAGAACTGAAGGTCCAGCAGTGCTGTGTGCCTGTGGGGTGAGGAAGTTGTCCTGGGTAGCTGCTGCAGAAGAGCTCAGATAGTGAGACAATACTTGAAAACAACAGATGCCTGTGCTGCAGCGAGCACAGCGTCTTTACTGGTAGTGCCTATGTGTGATACTGGGAATTGGGTAGTGTCAGTATCTAAAAAAGCTTGTTGATACAGGCATAGTCTCACCTCAGTCCTCACAAATTACATTTTTGCACATAGCATAAGAATAAAGCAGAAAATAAAGCAGAAAAGTCTGAAAAGTTGCCAAGCACCAGATAAAATTTGTTTGCAGAAGATGAAATATTAAAAGATTTCTCCAAGTTTGTTTTCCTATAAGCTGAAATTTAAATGCCCTATTTTTTAGTTATATTCATACATCTGTGTTTTAAGGTTTTTAATATTCTGATTTATAAATGTATTGGTTTTGACCTGACAAAAATATGAAGATGTTGACAAATAGTTTAGATAGACTGAATTATTTTCAGTGTGAACACACAGCTATAATAAAACTGTGAGTGAATGTATTTCATGTATCTGTAGTTAATCACTGAATTAAAAATTAAATATTCTGACGTCCAAATCTTGCACACACTTAGGTAACCTCACAACTCACATGAATAACCTCATTGAATAAAGTCATTCACATGTGAAAGCAACTACAGGATGAGGAGGTACATTTCCCAGATATAAACACTTCTTTTCAGTTTTTAAAATCTAGAAGCTTATGTAATCAGTGGGAGTACAGGACAAGATAACCCTTTGTGACCCTCAGAATTCAATAATCTTGAAAACCTTAATTTCAGATACAGATCTCAGAACAAATTGAGTTTAGTATGTTGAGTGCCATTACGCAATGTAAATGCCAATCTTTAAATGCTTATTAAATTTTATAAAGGAGTTGAAAATACAAGTAGTAGAGATTTAAATTATCAAAAGAGAATATAATGACATTTTAACATTGATTGTCTCAAGACTGAAATGGATAGGAGTGATTCTATGAGTTCATACTGTGAAATCCTCAAAAGTAGCAGCTGGCTTATGATATATGACAGAATGTTCTCAAAATAAGAGTATCTTGTTACCATTGCAGTAATGCATCATCACAACAAAGAAATACTGTAAATACATCAGGGCAAATTAATAAAAAAACATGGTCACTTCATGATACACTATTTCATAAACATAGTTTCAAATCATGTTATTTGTAGGAGAATTACCTTTTATTTTTTGTTTAATACTATAGAACTTTTCCAGACTTTTATGTATTTTGAACTTTTGTTCTGCTTCATTTTTTGCAAGTAGAGAGCTGTTCTTGTCCTGGAGCTAGGTGCATTGAGTACTCAGCCACATTACAGCCTAGTTAAAAATTTGAAACTTATTTTGTTAACTTCTCCATAAATTTCCCACTGTTTGTCTCTCCTGAATGCTGTCTTTGTAGCTTCATCTTGGTTTCCTCATAGCATTTTCTTTCATCATTCCCTCCTTTTAGGAATAGATGACTGACGTATTTGTATCTGATATGAACTACGCCTCTTTTTCTCCTCTTCTGTTTTTTCAGTCTTATTACCTGCACAGATCCATCCACTGTCACAAAACATGCTTAATTATTTAGTTTACATTGTTAACATTAATAAATCCTGTTTTCCAGACACATTATAGTACTGAAATGCCCCCACAGAAAAAAAAAAAAAAACTTAAAAGCTTTACTAAGTCTCCCTTTGAAACTCTTGCTCTGCTTCTAAACTTTGGAATAACTCTCAGCTACAGAATCATTTTCATTTCTGCCATGGTTTTCTGATGCTGTCCCAGCTACTGTTTTTGCTTTGTTACTACTATTATGGGACTGTATGCATAACAAATAGATGACTAAATTTGGTTTGTGTTTTCATTTGCTGAAAGTCTTCCACACTGAAGAGCTAGGAAAATGAAAATTCCTGTAATGAAAATCTTATGTTTATTTCATTAGTCATCATGTCTAATGTTTCTTCATATTTAGGAGCTGATTAGGAGTAGGGAGTTCAATTTAACTGGCCAAATACAATTAACATTGCACATAATATCTTAAAAAAAAAAAAACAAAGAACTGATCCAACCCCAGAATCATGAAATTTTAGATATGAAATGTTTCAGGTGGATAGCACGAGAGAGTTGTAAGTTAAATTAATCCATTTTACAAATAGTAAACATTATTAACTGCTACATTCATTATATCACTTTTTAGCATCTGAAAACAATTTGCAGAACAGACGCCTGAAACTTGACTATGAAGAAATCACACCATGCTTAAAAGATGTAACTTTGATTTGGGAAAAAATGTTGAGTACACCTGGAAGGTCAAAGATTAAATTTGATGTGGAAAAAATACACTCTGCTGTTGGACAAGGTAAACGGTTTGGTTTTTGAGTTGTTGAAATGCATGTAAATTGTGTCTGAAAAGGAATAGTGTGGCCACTTAACCACTCCTTATAACCGTATTCTCTCTAATGCTGTTCCTCAGGCAAAAGTAATATAACCTAAGGATGTTTTTTAAATGTTCTAAGAAATTGGGCTATTACTCAATGTTACATTTGCCATGGTTGGACCCAAAGGCCTTAGGCTGAGTGCTATATGGACTAATGGTGTAGATGGCTGCTCCAAGGGGCTTTTCATAGTTCTTTACAAAGCTTTCCAACATGAAAAGGAAGTATCAAGATTTAACCACTGTCAGAAATTTAATATTTCAAATATTGCACTTGACTATGTGCAATTTTACAAGTAAGTTAAACCCAATTGCCCATTTAAAATGACTGGGTAAGTCTAGATTTCTAACAATATCAAATCCTAATATATTTTGTTATCTTTTCATGTGACTTGTATGCTTGAGTAAGTCTTGATTTCTCCTATTGTTATTGTCCTCCATATGTTACATATATACCAAAAGAAAAAAACAGTCCTAAAAACTTCAAGCTGTAAGTTACTTCAAACTGTAGTATCTGGTTCCAGTGCATTATGGATTAGACAGAACACTTCCCCAAGTGAAAGTGCATTGATTTCTTGTGTAGATGATTTAATAGTGAGTGATAGTCTTGTGCTGAATTAATTTTACTCTCAGAGCATTGCATAGAGTTTAAAAATGAAGGCTGTCATTACTTATGTGAAATAGTTAAGTAGCAGCTGCTCTTTTTAAGGAGAAATAAATTCAAATTTTTAAACATTTTTATGTGTACCAGTCATTAGGCAAGCTGATAGCAAAACTAGAAATACAGTATTTGCTATCTGATTAGCTGCCTTGTGTTGTAGCCTCTAGATCACATCTCATTTGTAGCTATTTATATTTTTGGTGTGTGTGCATCCCACCTTCCTAAAACATACTCATAACATCAGAGGCCATGCTGTATTAGTGAAAAGTGTGAATTGGTTCTATTGCAGTGCTTTATTGTGTACTTCACACAGAAAAGTTTGAGATAAGCATATTCAGGGACAAGTATTGCAGATCTTGATGCCTCTTCTAGTGCTTCTCAGATTGGATGTAAGCATTAGCCTTAGGCAGTTCATAGTATTTCCTTCTGCTTTAAATCACTCCTGTTAAGGTGCTGATGTCTTTTATTGGTTGAGAAAGTAAAAGCACTGTACTTTCATCTACTTCTATGGTCCACTGGAGGTAGCCAATAGGGAACTGCCTGCCTATGTAGTGGATAGGCATCTTCTGTTCCTTAATCCTGTTAGCTCAACTATAGCAGAACCCTCAGTAGGAGTACAAATTACTGGTTTAATTGCTTTCTCTGCTCAGGAGTGCCACGTCACCACCGTGGGGAGATCTGGAAGTTTCTAGCTGAGCAATACCATCTTAAACATCAGTTTCCAAGTAAACAACAACCAAAGGACACACCTTATAAAGAACTCCTAAAACAGCTAACTTCCCAACAGCATGCTATTCTTATTGACCTAGGTAAGTACAGTAGTGGTCTGAAATGAAAACAAGGGTTTATGATCTCTGTAAGATACTTAAACACACAAAATACTGTAATACTGTGTAAACACACAAATCTCTGTAAGATACTTAAACACACAAAATGCCTTTCACTATTTAATAATAGGTTGTTGGTAAGAACTCCTTTTAATCTGGTGTGAAAAACCAGGAGCTGATGTTTTTCCAAGAGGATCACAGCTCTTGTGTGTGGGATACTCCCACACTGAACACAGTATTCATTATGCTCTTCCCTAATAAAGGCAAAAAATCAGTGTCTTCCAGAGCATAGCACTAACACTTTGATTCTGAGGAGCTGTGTGGGTCAGTTTAAGAAGTCCATTATCACTGCATTTGATTAAATGAATTTACAATTAAAAACACCATCAAAAGAAATTATGCACTGCAAGTAACCAAATGTCATGATAAAAAATTATGGAAAAAGTTGTACTTGGACTGATCTGAATGAATAATACCCGTTGCATTATTTTCTCTTAGGTATTTTCTGTAAAGCAGTAGTACAGAATTGTCCCATCATAATTCTGCTCTGTATAATTACTCAAACAGTATTTAAGCATTTTTCACTGCAAATGGATCTACTCCCTTTCTTGCCTAATGAGGAAGGATTACCTTTACCCAGAGCTGTCTGGGAGCCCCCATTTATTATTTTATTAACAGTGCTGACTGTTTTCAGTGAGTACTAAACTGTGAGATTTGTCAAGTTTAAATGATAACCTAAGCTTCAGACGATAAAGAGGCTATTTTCTCCTTTTTTGCAACACCTGGTAAAATAAGTCAAAATACCAAAGCAGTGCATAGAAAATACATAGGAATGTGAATGAACAGGTCTGTTTCTACAGAAAGTGGCATGACCCAAGGTGGGAAAGGGTGGTGATGGGTGTCACCTTCACTTTTTCCTGCTTGGCAAACCTGCCTGGTTTTGACTTGGCAGTGGGAAAATAACAGTCCGAGGAGCTTTAATGCCAGCTGGGAAGGGGCAGTGGCAGTGTGTGTAAATTGTCTCCCTTCAGACTTTGCACACCAATCTAGGCATTCTCCTGGACTAAGCAGTGCCAGGCAACAATCTTTTGTGTTTGAGAGAGACATTTACGTGCAGCCAGAGATCATTTACTAGCAAATAACTTATTGGTCCAGCATGTCTGGTGTTGATAGCCCTGGCAGTGAAGAGTGGGACACCAAAGTGGTTTAGTAAGAGTTTTGTGCTGGGTAAATTAATTGAACACCTTAGCAGAGGGATGGTGCTGGGATGACTCCTGGGCAGTAGGCAGCTCAGTCAGTCTGAGCTTGGTTGTCTCAAATAGCAGACTGGGGCTTACTGGCTCAGCAAGCTGTTCATAGTTTCTACCTGCTTCTGCACACAAATAGTTCTCATCTTAGCCATGTGCTGTTCTTGTAGAAACAAATGACTGCATGTGTTGGCAAATTGGTAACTTCATGGTGGTTTTCATGCAAGGTGTTGCTTCTGCCAGGATGCTGTTTGCCAGCCCACTAGCTGAAAGAGGGATTGGGCCCTGTCATAACCATAAGGTGAATTAGGAAGCTGAAGACTTCCTAGTGATTCACACTGAAACACAGTTCTGCTGCACGGTAACAGACAGCATAACTGGATAGGCAGCTAGAATGGATTTGCATGTTCTGACTTGTGCTCCCTCAGGCCACCATATGCATTTTCTCTTAAATCTTTAAGAATCCTTCTGAGAGCATGCACTTACACCTTGAAAGAAAAAAACTATGTTCTTGCAATATAGTGGTTGTGATACTTGACAGCCTTTCCCAAATTAGGCTAAATAGGTCTTGATAACACAGTATGAGCCAAAGCTGTAATATTTTACAGCTCACACTTAGTATTGCTCACACTTAGTTGAATTGATGCATCCTCAGATGTAAATAATGCTTCCTGAGGCCAGGACTGTGCATGTGGATGCAGAGCTAAGGTATAGCAGCTGCTTTGCTGGCCCAATTTACGTCACAGTGCTGTCAGTGTAGGAAACCATCCATCACTGGGTGTTTGCTGAACACAGTAGAAAATGGGGTTTTGTTTCATTACATTTTAAAAGATAAAGTAGTAGGTACTTACTTTCGCATTCTGGGGCTCTAGTGGTATCACAGTTCATTTAGTCTCTTTTTGGCAAGGCCAGAGATCTTTGCTCCGAAATAAAGGCTAAAATTCTTAGTTAAGCCAACATCAGAGCACTCAGAAGCATATCAGCTTGTGAGTTTAGCAGTTCTTCTCCTCCTCCATTTACTGGTTTTTAGAACTTCTTAACATTTTTATTCTTGCAGAGCTTGTAACTCTTTTTCATGACTTAACGTGAAATGAACTTTGCTGCCTGAGTGAGGCAGTGCAGGTCTGCCTTTAGACTGTGCAAGCTCCTTCTCATTTGAAAGCTAGAAACACTTATTCTGTAACATTCAACTCTGACACCCTGGCCAGGGAGACCTACTCAGAACTGAATGTCCCATGTGACAAGCTGGAGCAGTTACCAGATGGCGGCAGAAGGACTCTGCCTCAGGCTTTGTCTTGAAACAGGAGTTCTGATATTATCTGGCAGCACAGCAGCATTCCAGGAGCTAAAGGGTAGGATGGTATTTAACAAGTGGGCAACCAGAAAACAGGCTTCACTTAATACTAGAACAAAAGAGGTATTCAAATTTCTCCTCTGTTGAGGTATTTCACAGAGGAAGTTCGATAGGGGGAGGGTTTTTCCTAAAAGTGAAAAATTTGCCTTTGGAAGTTTTTTTAAAAGATCTGTTAAGGTTAAGTCTTTAATGTTATTGTTCACAGAATCACAAAGTGGTTGAGATTGGAAAGGAGCTCTTGAGATCATCTAGTCCAAATCCCCCTTGCTTAAAGCAAGGTCTGCCCAGGCTGCCTAGGATCATGTTTGCTCAAACTTTGAATATGTCCGTTGATGGAGACTTCACAACCTCTTTTGAGCAGCCTGTATCTATCCACCCTTACAATTAAAAAAAAAAATTTAAAAAAAAAGGTGGAATTTCCTGTTTTTTCAGTGTGTGCCCATTGCCTTTTTTTCTGTTAGTGAGCACTACTGGGAAGAGCGTGGTTCCTTCCTCTTCATTCCCTTCCACTGGATATTTGTGCACACTGCTAACTGCTTTTCTTCTCTGGGTTGAACACTCCCAGTTCTCTCAACCTCCCTTCATAGACGAGATGCTCCAGTCCCTCTGTTATCCTAGTGGCCGTTTGCTGGACTCTCTCCAGTATGGTCAGATCTCTTTTGTAATGGGAACAGAGAACTGGGCACAGCACTCCAGGTGTAACCTCACCAGTGCTGAGTAGAGGGGAAGGATCAGCTGCCTCCAGCTGCTGGCAGCACTCCTAGTGCAGCCCAGGAGACCACCAGCCTTCTTTGCTGGCTCATGTTCGACCTGGTGACCACCAGAACCCTCAGGTCATTTTCTGCAAAGCTGCTTTCCAGCTGGGTGTCAAATACTGGTCAAATTCCATGCACGGGTTTCTTCCTTGCAAGTGCAGGAATTTTGCACTTAACTTCGTTGAACTTTATAAAGTTCCCGGCAGCTCATTTTGCCAGGCTGTTGAGGTCCCTCTGGATGGTAACAGGTGTGTTTGTCACTCCTCCCAGTTTTGTATTACCTTCAAGCTTGCTGAGGGTGTGCTCTGCCCCATTGCCCAGGTCATTAGTGACCCTCCGTTATTAGAGATCAGCTGGAACAAAGGCTCCAGGCACCCTGTCATCAAGGGCAACTGACAAGGGTTGGTTAGCATCAGCTTACCAGCCAGCAGCAGTACCCTCACACTTCCAGAAGTCCCCTGCTGATCCTGGACATAGTCTCTGTAAGCTGAAAGCTCAAGGAAACAAAGCCCAGAAATGGCTGCACAAAATGCTGTGTCTGTTGGCTGCCTCGATTAGCTGTGCTCTCACATATTATGTATATAGCATATATCATAGCTTATATACAGGTACTCAATTCTTGGTATTGTACAGGCTGCAGGGAAAAAAAAAAAGGCAAATGGAGACTGTGAGGGACCAAGGCGAGGAGAGTTGTGACAAGAGACACGTTTACATGAAGACGAAAAGAAAAAAAGTGAAGGGAGGGGGCCTCAGCCCACGTAGATATTCTAAGATCGTAATAGTTGTCCTTATTAGGACAACTTAAAATAGTCCTTATAATTGTTTATTATCTTTTAATAAAATGTTCAGGGGCTGATCTTAAGAATCAGGTATTCAGCTGTTCCAAACAACAGGTTTTCCCCATCCCCTGACAGTTTCTAAATTAGCTGTGCGATAACTGTAACAAAACAGTGGTAGAGTATAAGAGTCAATTGTTCTGTATTGTTAACTTTCTTATGGTCTTCCTGTGGGTTGACTCAAAATCTACTTCTCAGAAGAATCTACATTTTGAAAGACTGTTTAGTTTGACAACATGACAAGGTTTTGGGGATTTTATTGTTTATTTTTTAGTTTATGTTGCTAACTTCAGCTCTTTTTGCAGGGCGCACATTTCCAACACATCCGTACTTCTCAGCACAGCTGGGAGCTGGGCAGCTGTCACTCTACAATATTTTGAAGGCCTATTCACTTCTGGACCAGGAAGTAGGATATTGCCAGGGCCTTAGTTTTGTAGCGGGAGTTTTACTACTTCATATGAGTGAAGAAGATGCTTTTAAGATGCTGAAGTTTCTGATGTTTGATATGGGCCTGAGAAAACAATATCGTCCTGACATGACGATTTTGCAGGTATAATTTCATTTGTTTTAAGTAAAGGATGCTAATGTTAAATAATAATAATGCAATACAGCTAGCATTGTCAAAACCTGAACTTAAATTGAATTCTTAAAAATAGAGAAAGATAATCTAGGAAAAGAATACATCATCTTAAATGCATGATTTTCAAATCAGAGTACTTCTGGGGGAACTATGGAAACTGTAAATAAGAAGACTTCTGTTGTGTTCAAATGACTCTGCAAACAAGCCTGTTGTGGGCTCAGAGGTGACCCATCCTGCATCTTTTAGGTGGCTTCCAGGTATTTCATCCAAACGTCAATTGACAAATACCTTTCTCTGTTTCTGATAAGTATGAAGCATGGACTTTGCTGTTGTGAATGTTAAAACACACTGATCTTTAGTCTCTTGTTCTTATTCCATGCAGATCCAGATGTACCAATTGTCTCGACTGCTTCACGACTACCATCGAGATCTCTATAACCACCTAGAGGAACATGAGATTGGCCCCAGCCTCTATGCTGCTCCCTGGTTTCTCACCATGTTTGCCTCCCAGTTTCCCCTTGGATTCGTATCCAGAGTGTTTGGTAATTCTTCATAAAACTTCTCTCTGTTCTTTCTGAAGTCTTTCATGTGGAATCTTGGTATTAGGAACAGCATTGCTATCCAATCAGTTCCAGACACCCAGGAGAAATACTTTGCTTACTGTGAACAGAAGAAAAACAACAGAGGTCATCCTATGGAGTGTGCAGTATATCAGTAAAACTGGAAGAGAGAGGAGGAAAGTAAACTACAGTCTCTAATGTCTTTTTGTCCTCATTGTTACCTTTTCCCACCTTGAAACCACTTCTAGAGAGGATGTAAAATCTGATGCCATGAAGGCAGCCATTGTATTATGACAGTGACACTTCAACACCAACAATTAGTTACTTTCAAGCTGAAAAGAGATGTAACAAAGACATAATCTGAGAAATATATCCATTTACTCCATTATCATCATTTCCAGCAGTATCAGCAGAAAATTAGCTTGAGGGTTATGTTTTAAAACGTACAGAGAGATGGCCCTTGCAGTGTAATCGTGGATTTACTCTGCAGAAATACAAAACACTTAAACTAGTGTTTCTTATCCTGACAATTTTAGTTCCAAAAATATTTGGAATCATCTGGGGTTTTCTTTCTAAAGTCATTCCTGTTGCCTATTTTTAGAATCTACAGAAGCTCTCTTTTTTAATTAAATTCCAGTTAAGAATTTACCTTGATGCCATCTTCTGGATGTATATTTCAAAGATTGTTTGGTGTCTGAGAAGATGCTTTGTTTCCTTTTCTGTTGTTTGTTTTTCAACTTCATGGTGTGGTACTGGATTGTCCATAGTGAGTGGGGTGGATTGAAGCTTTCTCCCTAGTTCTTCTCTTCTAGTGAGAAGCCAGTTTCATTTTCCTTAGTCATTTAAGAGATGCAATGAAGAAATTGTTTATTAGCAGAATAATATTGACACTTTTCTGACTTAAAAACAATATGGTCCTGCCTACCACAAATAGGAATATAGAACTCAAAAAGAACCAACAAGAATCCTGTCTAATTTCTGTTTAAAGGCATGCTAAAAGTAATGCTAGAAAAATTCACAGTGAAAAGGATGGTCTATAGAGTAAAACTATATGTCTTATGATTAGCATCCAAACTCCAGGGAAAACAGCATGGTTTTTTTCCTGGAAGAGTGCAAAGCAGGTTAATGGGCATCAACAAGTATGTAGCTGACAGTAATAATTTATAGGAATCAAATTAAGTGCTGTATGCAAGTGTCATATACCGAGTTTATAATCAACTCATCATTTTGTTATTCTTAATCTTTCATAATATTGTACATGATAAGGAGCATTTGAATGGGGCAATTGACTTCAGTGAGGTGTATATCCAGTATAATTGGATTTCTGCCTTAATACACAAATTAGTATTTTCTCTGTCATTGAAGGATTGTAGGGCTTTAGAAAACAGACTTTGCATTAGCACAGAAGGCATGGATACATGATCTTCACACATCTGATTTTAGGTCAAGAAGAGAAAAGTATGTGTGACAGAAACTGTTGCCTCTTAAAAACCTCTGATGTTTTTTAGAGAGAAAGTTCAATGTGATCAACACTCGCAGTTTTAGTTTTGTATTTAGTATTTTCCTTAAATTCAGTATTTCCTTTGTATTCAGTGATTTCCTTAAAACAATATTTACTGGAGCTATGTAGCTTAGAAACATTGGACATTCTCTTACATTAGAAAGTAAAATCTCATCCTCACCAATTCTAAAGACTCTGAAACTCAACTTTAAACAAAAAAGGTTAGAGCTGTCACTCTGCCAGTGGCTGTCATTAGCAGCATGGCAAGTTAAAATCCAATCTTTTTTTACCTATGTCTTCACACACTTTTGCAGAACATACATATACATATTTTCATCGCTCACTTATTAGAACCCTTGGGAGGAAAGAATGTTAATGCTGAAGTAACTGATTTATAGGTTACTAATAGTCTGAGATTTCACTGCCATTTTCTAACATGTTATCTCTGAACCCCTAGTATTTGAAACTAGTCCACTCATATTTAATTATATAATTGTTACAGACCATTCCTTTGGATTTCCATAGTGTACTTTTTGCAGGCATCTAACAGGCAATATGTAAAAGAAGTGGGTTAGACTGTTTCATGAATCAAATAGCAAAATTCCTTTTAAGTTTTCACTTATCTGTCCAAACTTTCAACACTTCTCCTGAGCAGGAACTGGTGAAAGTGCAGTGTTACAAAAGATGTGTTCTTTAGTACTCCTGCTTACTTATTAATAGAGGAGATTTGATTGAATAGTGTTTATTTTGTTTCAAGATTGTAGATAAAACTGAATTTTTTTTTGTTCCTGTAGGCTGCCAGTCATGCTGACATTAATTTGGGTACCTTCACTGTATTGTTGTTGGCTGGGAGCCCACTTAATATGAAGTGTAGGGAGTGGATAACAAACAGGTCTTTGTTAAGGACTTGCTGTTTTAAATGATAGAGGGATTTCAGCCATGTTACTACCAGCTCAGTCATACAGACATTCATTAACAACTTTCAGGTCACCTTGAGTTAATCTGCATGTCATTATGGGGCATGTGCTGAATCATAAAAACACATTCTTTTTAGCTCTCCTTTTTTCACTTTATGTTTCTAGCTGTTCTTCAGTATTTCCTGTCCTAATATAGAGCTTTCCCTATGAATAATTTTCCCATACTTTTGAGTTTCAATAGAGAATTGAGACAGATGCCTGCTCTGTTACCACTTTTTAATCATTTCTGCCACTGGAATTCACATTCAGCTCAACACAGAGCTGAAAAATGCTACACCTTTTTTAGGACAAATGGCAAGAAAGTGTGAGATTGGTGGTTAGTTTTTAGTTGTGCTTTTCTTTCTTAGAGAGAGAGAGTGAAATGAGTTGTGGCTTCCACATTGCAAGCTAAAGAGTGCAAGAGGGGAATTTCATGATGATACAAATTTGGAAATAGAGTTTGGCTGTACTAAGAAAGGCTGTTAGCCAGTGTTTTCATAGGTTCTTCATTACATCAGAGATAACTGTAGTTTTGCTAGTAGTTGTTTCTCTTACAGCATGGTAGGGTTTTTTATCTCTTTGCTTTACTCTTCTTTCTTTTTTTTTAATCAAGACATAATTTTTTTCTTTTTTTTATCTTCTCTCTTTTTTGTGTGTGTGTCACTGTGCTACTTTGTATGTGATTGATTGTGGCTGCATTCACAGCTTCAAATACAAAGCAGGGAAAGAACAATAGAGAAGCCCTTTCAAAGTAAATTTATATTTAGGAAATATGATTAAAAACCCCACAGTATCTTCTGTTCCTTTATCACCTCCGTCAGTATTGTTTCATTTCTCAGATGCTTCTTTCTGTAGCAAGGCAAGTCCTTCGATGCAACCAGGAACAGATTCTGACTGTAGCAGGAAAGTCAAGTGCAGGGCAATGCTCTTTATACAAATTGGGTTTCTTGTCTGATGCCTTTATTGCAGACTTATATTTCTTTACTCTATAAATACATAGGCACTTTGTAAAAGAAAAGGAAGGAAAGGACATTACATTGAAAGGTCACTGTATATTGTGGTTTCAGTGTGCTGTCATTGCAGGGCCACCTGCAATATTTACACTTAAGCTATATGACTGAGATTTCAGGGTATTTATTAATATCATTATTAGCATATTAACAGAAGTGGTTGAGACACATACTAAAAATAAATATATGCACCTGAAATTTGAGGCTGCTGGAAAGTGTGCATTTAGCCTCATGTGCTCAATGTTGTATGGTGGTTTTGTGGCTTTTTCCACCACATCAGAGGAAAACAGAATTTCAGATCTTCAGTTGTGTCTTCAGGTACAGGTGTTTTCCCTGTTGTATTACAATTTTTAAAGGGCATTGGGATTAGATTTCTATTCAAATTTGTATTCCTACAAACACGAAAACAGCCCACTAAGCTATTACATGCATAAAAAGTGGCAACATTGATAAACTTGACTACCTAGTTTATTGTAGACTTAGCCTAAACTTGAATTGAGTTTTTTTGTGAAAACTCACTAAACAAGTTAGTAAGTGATTGTGTTAGTCAAGTGTGCTATTCACAGTAATAATCTTGATCCTATAAAACTTCTAAAGCCATAGCCAAAAGCACATGCCCGGCATTCCAGGTCACTTGTATCAGAAGTTGTTGTCCTTTGACAATTTATTGTTTGATATTCTTGCAAAAATATATATTGCTTTATATAACCTGTTTTTTCCTTGTTTTCACAGATATGCTCTTTCTTCAAGGATCAGAGGCTATATTTAAAGTGGCTTTAAGCCTTTTGGGAAGCCACAAGCCCTTGATTCTGCAGCATGAGAATCTAGAAACTATTGTTGATTTTATTAAAAGCACTCTCCCCAACTTGGGTTTGGTACAGATGGAAAAGACCATTAGTCAGGTATGAAATAAACTGAACACATGAGAGGTATACAAAGGAACGCTCTTGTTAAGTTCTCGACAGAAAAGCTGGAACAGCTACTACTTCAAGCTGAGAACTCCCTTGTAGTTTGGAAGATTGTTAAAAACTTTTGGAAGCAGATGACTTGTAAACTAAGATGACTTAGTAGCTTTGTATGGTATTGTAACTATTGGTTATTATCACTTTATGAAACCTTTAGTGAATTTTTTTTTTCACTGAAGAAGCTTGCCATCCAAGTCTCATATCAGAAACAAAAATTGACTTATGAGAGCCACACAAATGTTAACCTTACTTAATGAAATTAGAAGCCTCCCCCCATTGATTCTCTGTCTACTGGCTTTTGTGGTGCTGGCCCAGTATGTAACAACAGCACCTTCATAATTCTGTCAGGAGTACATGGGCAGTGCAGACTCTTGTAGTGAGTAGTGACTCTAGACAGCAAAACTTGGAATCCTTGGTACAATTCTTTTAAACAGCAGACAAGGAAAATGATGCAATATTGCTAAGTATCTGCATACTCCAGATGATACTTATGGAATATGAAAAAATGGGAAATTATTTCAATTAAGGCTTGTCTGTTTAAAAACCGTAAGTGTTTTTTACACTTGACATCTAAACAGCAGCAGGCAAATAGAAGATGGGCTTTAGCCAGTTTTTCTGAAGGCCTTTTGTGGTCCAGAACATAGGGGCTGTACTGTGCAGAACTGCAGATGCTGACAACCCCCTCAGGGCTGCCAGAGATCAAAGCCCGTGGGTTGATAAAGAAAGCAGGAGCAGCAGCACAGTGCTCTGCAGAGGGCTGGCAAGGGGCTGACGCCGAGCCCTGCAGCAAAGCTTCTGGGAGACACAGCTCATATTAGGGCCAGAGAAATGGCTCCTAGTGCTTACTGTCAAAGGAAGGAGATGAGAACTAGAAAGTCTGTGCAAAAGGAAGGAAAGCAAGGAATTTCCAAGGGGTGAAGGGGGTTGTATGTTACCTGCCAGGCTGAAAGACTTGCAGTGCTTAGGTGACCTGCAGAAAAGCGTGTGCTTTGAGCAGAAGGAGGGAAGGATGCTCTGTTTAGCAGCCTTGACTGCTCTAAATTTGAATTGGGTAGGTAGAAGTGAGTAGAAGGAAGAGCAGTTCCCATGCTTTGATCAGGGCTGTCTTTGAAGAGAGCAGCTGTTGGACCAGCTCACAGTCCATACACAGCTCCTTGGTTAATCCTCATGCTCTTCATCCTTTTGCAGCGTGGCCTTTGGTTCCATGTGTTAACGTGCCTTCAGTTAGCTAGGTTTCAAATCAAAATTTTTGTTGCCTTATGTTTCCCTTCTTTCAGATTTGATACTCTGGTTATGACAGCAGGGATTTCCCTCCCTCCTCAGGAGCACAGAGGCTAGAAGTGGCAAAGGTCATGAGAGGAACTAACATTCTGCCCTGCTGAATTGCACTGCTTGTTTTACTGAAATTTCAACAGGATGTCTTCTCCAGAGATGTTCAGATTTACAGAAAATGAAAATTCTCTATCTGTAATCAAACTCAAAATTGTGTATCAGCCTTCTGTGCTTAGATGCTCAGTATATATGTTTCTGCTGCTATTTAGCTACGAGATAATTTTTTATTGGACATGTGACAGAAACATTTCATAAACTGATGTTTTCTTTAACCAACAGTTAAAGTTTTATAGACAGAGCGGACAAATAAAATAGGCAAATGTTCCTGTTACTTTTAACAGGTATTTAAGATGGGATTTTACATTTGACTCATTTTCAAAATGAATAAAGTACAAGAGGTTTAAAAATAAAGAATGACCCTGGAATTTCCCTGGAATAGCCCTTCTTGGGCTATTTTTCAAATACATTTTTAAATCCACTTTTATTTCTTCTATGTTCTGTGATTGGCACGCTTGTGCTTTTCATTTACTACCTTCTTCACTGGCTGTAGAGGAAATTAGAGTCATAGTTATGTAGGTTTTTGCCTTCGGATCACTCTACATCTCAATTTATTTATCTGCTTTTAAAAGAAAAGTTTTTCTTAATGTTCATGGATAAGACTGAGCATTCGTTTCAGTGATTTGTAGTTAACAGTAATAGAAATCTATTTTGATGTTACATAATGTTTTTGTTAAGTGTGTTAGTGTAAGGATAGATAACTTCATTTTCTTACACTCTGTAAAAATACTATAGAGTCATAAATAAAGATAGTGAAGTCTACTGTTTTTCATTTAAAGCTTTAATTTTACTTAGCCTTACACCTGTACATGTGGCAGGTGAGTTTGGATCACACTTTTTCTGAACTGACAACTAATTCTGAGTATGACTAGAAGGGTTTATGCCAAACTGAGATGTATTAAATTTGAAAAGGGGAATGCCCTACAAAGTCCACACCCTTGAAACCTTTAGTGGAAGTAGTTTTGCTGAAGTCAGGCAGCAAATCAGTAGCAAAGCTTTTAAGTAGATCCAATGCCAGTGTATTGCATTCTACTGCCTCAGGCTTGCCATTTCCACAACAGAAAATGTGAATGCTGAAAAATAAGTCCTTTTTTTGTATGCATTGATTAAATATCTAAGTCTAGATTTAGATCAATAGATTTTAAAGCCTTGAAAGAGCAATGCTTTTGATCTGCACAATAATATTAATAATAATTATAATTCTAATAATATTTTTATATACAACAGGTGTTTGAAATGGATATTGCCAAACAGTTGCAAGCTTATGAAGTTGAATATCATGTGCTTCAGGATGAGCTTATAGATTCATCTTTAAATGACAATCAGAGACTGGATAAATTAGAAAAGGCAAACAGTAGCTTGCGCAAACAAAACTTTGATCTCCTGGAAGAACTGCAGGTACAATTTATATTTCATATATGATTAACATTCTAATTTTCTAATTTATACACCTTTTCAGAAGAGACTATCCTATACCACATCACAGGAGGGACTGGTGTTTGTTCTAGTGAATTTAAAATGTAGCCACTTGAAGGTTTTATTTAGTTTAGTCTTCAAGGTTTACTTGCAGAAGAAATTCTGAGAGAGGGGTGGTTAGAGCACGTACTTGTAGGTAGTGAAAAGTTGATTCAACACACTGCCTCTTCTTTTGTAATTAATATCATATCTGTAGAAGATAACTAAAAATAAAGTGCTTTTTCAACTTCATTTTTATATTTTCAGTTACTGCTTTATTACAGCAGGGATACTACTCTGTCAAAAATGGGTAAACTAATTGCAATGTCACAATTTTGGGATACATTAGATAAAGGATACATTGTCTATAAAGACATATTTTCTATTGCAATTTTTAAACTGTTATCCGGATTGTTTAAACATTATGTGAAATAACAATTTCTAATATATGCTCCATGCCTGTTAAGTCTGCAGTTTTTTCAGAAGCAGTGCACCTGTTCTTTGTAAAGGGTTATTCTTTGCTTATCTGAGCAAGAAGTCAGCTTTTGGGGTGCTTTATAACAGGATGTTAGCTGTAAAACTTTTGATTGTGCATTTAGTTTGATGGAGAAAGGAACTTCAAGGGTAAGAAGCAGACATTTCAAACCTCTTGCTTATTGTTAGACATAAACTTCGTAAGATAATTGGTGAGGGAAGTTTAAGTTTCTCAGACATTGGTTCTTTTTCCTGACTAAAGCTAGTCAAGCATGCAGATTTAGATTGCCCCTCCCAACAAAAATTTGCTTCAGCTGTACATTCTGATCCTGTGAGATCTGATCCTGTTTTAGGTTCTAGGTTGAGCCTTAGAGAAGTTAGAAAGAGTAGCACTCTTCTGCAATATACTTTCATAAAGCTTTGGGCAACATGGACAAGGAAATTGTTGAATGTAGTAAGGGGAAGATGGATTTCTGGGATGATATTCAAGAAGTGATGTCCTATAAATACGTGTATCAAGGATCAAAGGGTTGTAATCAGTGGCACAGAGTCTAGTTGGAGGCCTGTGACTAGCAGTGTTGCACAAGGTTCAATACTGGGCCCAGTATTATTTCACTTGTCCATCAATGACTTGGATGAAGGGGCAGAGGCCTCCTCAGCAAGTTCGCTGATGACACAAAGCTTGGAGGAGCAGCCAATAGCCCAGTGTTACACAGACCTTCAGAAGGGCCTCGGCAGGCTGGAGAGATGGGCGGACAAAAATCTGAAATGTAACAAGGGCAAGTGCAGAGTCCTGCAGCTGGGGAGGAATAATGGGGGCCAACCTGCTGGGGAGCAGCTCTGTGGAGAAGGACCTGGGGGTCCTGGTGGACAACAAGCTATCCATGGGCCAGCAGAGTGTCCCAGGGGCCAAGAAGGCCAGAGCATGTCATCAGTACATGAAGAGAAGGCGTGAAGTGGATGGATCCAGGCTCCACTCGGAGGTGCAGAGCAGTAGGAAAAGAGGGAATGGGCAGAAACTGATGCACAGAAAGTTCCACATAAACATGAGAATTTTACAATGTGCTTGACTGATCACTGGCACAGGTGTCCCAGAGAGGTTGTGGAGTCTCCTTCACTGGAGATATTCAAAAGCAGTCAGGACACAATCTTGAGTGACATGCTCTAGGGAACTGTAGTTGAGCAGGGAGGTTGCAACTAAATAACCTCCAGTGGTCCATTCCAACCCTGTCCACTCTGTGATTCTGTGATCTTCCACCCACTCCTGTCCCTATAGATTGACAGCCTTTAAGCACTTTATTACTTTATTACAAAGCTCATCTCCACTTGAGTGCTGGCAAGTCAGCAGCTAGAATTACAGCAGGGAACTTTACTATCTAACACTGTAGTGTTGGAGCAATCCCTTTGTCTTGGAGGTGGGCTTCATCAGACTTTGTTTCATAGGGTGGAATGTGACCCATTGCTGATAGAAGGAAAATGCATCACCAGATAATGTCAATGGGTCAATATTATTTGTCACTATTTTGTCCACAAAGGTTGAACTTTTTAACCCATCATAATTACATGATGAGTAGTGGGCTCGTCAGAAAGGGGAATACTTTCCTGAAAGCAAAGACCACACCGTTCTCATGTCTCCAAATGTTATCCAGTGCTGAAACTTCCAAACAGATGTCTGATGTCGTCAAAGTACCTACAGGTCTCACACAATGACTTTGCACAGTCTAATACTTTGTTTCACCATGAAGTAGAATGCCAGCATGTGCAGCCTTTTGAGGGAGGAATTTTTGAAATTTTTCACGATGTGTTTTCCACTTGCATATTGCTCTAAATCCTCCTCTTATCCTTTGCCTTTAAACCTGGTACTCGTTGGACTCAAGGTTAAGATGAAATGAGGATGCAGCTAACATGTTGAGTTGTCCTTGTTTTGCAAAGCAACAAGTGTGGCTGGGCAAAAATGCCTCCCAGCTGACCCATACAGAAGCTTATTTTAACCTGCAGTTCTTTGGTATAAAATTTGCAGATTTGGTAACTTTCTAATTTCATTACTTTGCATTATATTCCGAGTTTAATTTTTCATAATTTCTTAAGTATTTTATATGTATTCATGTATCTCAAAAAATAGTTTCAAGATGGTTTCAGTCATTAATGAATTTATCTTTTTTCCCTTCCCATCTTTTCTCCCCTCCTATCTTTTTACTTTGATAGGTGGCTAATGGAAAAATCCAAAACCTTGAAGCTACAGTAGAGCTTTTATTGACCAATGAAGGCAAACTGAAGCAATCCATTCTCACTCTTGAGCAGGAGCGAGCAGCTCTGCTAAAAGCTGTGGAAGAGATGCAAAAAAAGATGGGTGATACAGATGGGAAGCCTCTACTTACTAGACGAGAACTGGATGCTGACTGACCTGCACAGTTGTAAGGGAGCAGAGAAGCTGAGCAAGAAACAAAGGGAAGAACTGAATCATTCTGTCATGATCCGTGGGGATTTGACGTTGTCGTGTTTGTTGTACACACCTTACAGTGGCAAAGCAAGATATGGACATGGTGGCTTTCCATATCAGAAAAGCTGGTTTCCTGGGGAAAAGACTCTTCTTAGTATGTAGAAATACTATGAAGAGTAAGATGCCACAAAAGAAAGAGAAAACAGGAGAAACTTACTAGTGTGTGCAGTCATACACAATACACTGTAAATACGGTATGGATTCTTCAATAAGTGCTTCTAAACCTAAGTGCTTTGAGTTTGTCACATTTTTGTTTGTGTCTGGATCACCACCAAGTTAAATAGTACATCCTTTAGAAGGTCTTTTGAAGATATATGTCAGTGTAAAACCTTTGAATGGGGATGACTGCCCCATTGCAGCTATGCAGTGGTAACATTTACAGGTGATTTGTGGTTGGACTTGAAAACTTTTTTTGGTGTAATTCCCCTACAGCTTGGCTGGATTCTGTTAATTATGTTGTTTACACCTCAGAAAACTGCTTCCTGATGCTTGAAGGTCAATCCACTGAACTCCAGGGAGCTGGACGTTATCATATGTAACTATGCATAACTGGGGGTTGCCTTCCTTTTTTTAAGTATGTTGGTTTAGTGTATTTCTTGTTTAACTACTACCATTAATTTAGTGTATTGTTAGTTAGTATTATCTGATAAACATACTGTATATAGTAACTGCATTATTCTTAACAAAATACACTGACATTAATTTGGTGAAGCCTGTGACTCTTGCAGCATCATTCAAGGATTTCTGTTTAGACTCCTCAAATTTCATCTTATTTATTTCTGATCTGCTGTGTGATGTAAGACATCTTTTTTGCTGGGAAAGTAATGTCCGCTGTCATTTTTTCCCCTTTATTTGCTACTCTATGTTCACCCATCCTCTGAGAAATGTAAAGACTTTTTCTGAAGAAGTGGAGTCATTTCAAGAGCTTCATGGCATGCCAGATATTCTTAAACTGTTTCATAAAGGGTATAGAAGTTCTAATTAGAACACCATCCTTTTTGCAATGCATTTTTCAAATAAGATTACATATCTAAAAAAGTAAGTCTCACTTTTCTTAATGCAAAAGTAATTTGCAAGGCAGTTAAAGCAACATTGTGCAATAATACCCATGGATATGCTGTTGTTTGAGTTTACTTCAGAATTAGGAATATTGCCATAGTTTTTTTCAGTCACTAAGCACTGAGTTTATAGACACTGGTGTTTTGTTATAGTGGAGATTCACCCAGGGCATGATTTTTACATGTTTGGTTTTTGCAAGTCCACTTTGTATTCACTTAGTATTGAAATTCCACATACATCAGTTATTATTAATCCATTTACCTCTTAAGCTTGTTTTTTTTTTTTAAATTGGAAATCCACAGTGGAGCTTACGCTTCATGTTTAAAATCTTGTCATAATGGACCTCATACTGTTAGATCACTCAGTAATGTTGCATTTTTACAGCATAGTGCCATAGTTCATACGCTGACTTTTTAACAAAAGCAATAAAAATAATAATAATCTATGCCTACATCTATGTTGTTACATTTTTTGATATTCAAAAACAAAACCACAGTTGGTGGTGTGCCAGTTCAGAACCATGTAAGATGAGACTTTCCCTGGAAGTACAGTACTGTCTACAGTGATTGTTAATTTCCATTCAGCTCCCTGGTGCAATGAAACAGTTGCTTATATATAGTTAGAAAAGCATAAAGTTGCTTGTTACCTGTTTACCAGTCATGCTTTCTGAGAACAGTGACTCTAGTTCTCATCTAAATGCACTTAGTAATGGACTTACACAAATTCTCAGTAAAAGGCTTTGGGCTAGAAGTTGAAGGGAAGTAACACCACTTACCAAGTTCCCAACTTTATAAAAGCTTGGGGCTTTTCCCTCCGGAAGTGTGAGAAAGGAGTAATAGAGCCCAGAGGTAGTCCCAGATACTTGATACTCCAACTATGCATCCTTAAAAATGTGTAAAATTAGGTCTCCTATTTTCTGAGTACCAGAAATTGTCATCACATACATCTTCTATATGAACAGTAATTTCTGATTCAGAGAATATTTTTTTAAAAAGCCACCTGCAAATCCATACCTCGAATCCCTCAGCAGAAATAGCAAATGAACCATTCCTGGAAAATTGAAGTTGAAATAATCAACATTTTCTCCATATCTACAGATAAAAATCCCCAGCAGTGATGCCTAATCTTTGAGGAAAAGAAAAAACAGTGAAAAAGGAAGGAAGGAAGGAGTTCATTGGTATGTGCAACTTAGGCTTCCAAAGGTGCATGACAAAGGCAGCAAGGGGTGCAGTGTAAGCACGCTAGTGAATTACATGGATGCAGTAGTCCAGAAAGAACTAATGTTGACATGTGCAACAAGAAAAAGGCAGGATCTCTGAAGCCTTTGCAGTAGCGCTGCATGGATGGAGGACCAGTTGGTGTGTTGTGGTCACCAGTTCTGGTTTGGTTTTCTTCCATCTGGTACCAGTAATTGTGGTAGGTACCTGGGACTCCCTGTGGTTCTGGCTGTTTGATGTACTTCTTCTTGCCCTGTTGTCTATTTCCAGAGATCATTATTTAATACAGAATCAGAGAAATTATACAGTGCCTATCGTGGGAAGATCAAAGCACTTTCATAAAGGCACAAATTCCCTTGTTTAGAGTGAGAATTGAGTCACAAAAAAGTACAATGACTTGCACCAAATATTTCAGTTTTTCACTGGTTGCTGGCATCCAGTGCAATCCAGATCTTCTAAACCGTGTCAAGCTGTCTTACTGGTTTTCTGAAAGATTGTTCCAGAAGGTCTGTAATGTGTACTTGGTATGTCAGGCAATGTTCTACAGAAACAACATAAAATGGGAAACAGCCACTGGAATCTTGTCCTTTACTGGCAGCTGTTCCTCCCTCCCAGAAGTAACTCTCTCAGTCCCACTAAAACATGTTGTGTCCTTGCCAGGTACCTCCTCTGCAAGTACCCAGCACACTCCAGATCTTGCTTGACACATGCTGGAGTGGAGGCACTGCCAGCAATCCTGAGCAGCGAGGACTGTAGTATAGCACTCAATCAATATTCTTGAGATTCTTTCAAACATAATAATCTGATAGGAATTGCATTATTTAGGACTAAGTCACAAAACTGCAGCTAGTAGGACTCTGAAGGAAGGACAGTAGTCTCTGCATGGCAAAGAAGACAACATAGCTGGTGCTTTTTCTCCTTTGGGATCTTACTCCATCATTCAGTGGAACAAAGAACTGAATCCAATTTTTTTTACTTCAAGCCCCCTACAATAGGTGCTGTAATTCCACCGTAATAAACCAGCCTGGTATGTCAAAATGGCAGAGCACACCACTTCATAGCCAAGTCAAGTGGGATACTGCCAGCGCCCTCAGTGCATTCCCCTCTCTCCTGGAGATTTGGCTGCTTAATTAGATAATGCAGACATCTGTCTTAGAGGCATTTCAGGTGCTCAAGCAGAATTGGGCCTCAATGCCTGCTGGCCTTGCAATCGTTCAACAGAAAGGTGGAAGAAGCCAGGTTCTTCCCACACTGCCACCATCTTTTAGGAAATGCGTTTAAAGTGCATTTCTTGTGCTTGGTCCTTGCCTGAGCTATGTTGCAGCCACACCTGCATCTGGCTATATATCCTTGTTGATCCTGACCTATGGGCTTGGCTTTTCTGCTTGAGCTCAGCCTTGACTGGTGATCTGAACTGTTGACCTGCCTTGCTTGTGTTTTTTGATTATTGTGAGACATGCCCCTTGTCAGTAAGTTGTTCCCTTTGCCTGCCTGTCACTCTCAGCCCCTGGCTGACTGTCCCCTTCAGAGCAGCCCTGCCCTTGCTGCTCCCCAACACACAGCTCAAGTTTCATATCTACACTGCTGCTGTTTCCGGGGCCAGGCTGGTCAGGGCTTGTTTAGGTGTGCATGCCACTGCTCTTCCCTGAACAAGCCAGCCTGTTCTCTTAGAGCCTGCTTAGGCACCTCCAGCACAATGGTTGCTCTGTGTAACACAGCCCTTTACTAGTCTCCCATCCGTTTCAAAATTCTATGTTCACATTCTTTTCCACATCAAACACTGCACCATATTTGCAAACACAGTTCTGGTGTTGATGACACCAGAAAAAATGCCTGAAATGAAAAGAATACATTTTGACTACAGCTGGATGAATGCCATGGTTGCTTGAGGCTCCTTAGATCATTGCACAGCATTTATATGGTGTCACACCCTGTGACATGAAGTAATTTTTCTTCAACAGAGCTTTACTAGAACAGGTGTGTGGGAGGGAGAAGAGTGCTGGCAGCGAGGCCAATCATCAGGAGTGCAATCCAGGCATTGCCTTCAGAGGCACATGTGTAGCTTACACCCACTAAGTTTTACATAACCTAAATTAGGGTGGATCACTAGGTACTCACTTGCTCATGTAGCTGCCAGAAAAGTGTTCCTTTCATCTAGACAAACCTGGGGCGGTCAGAATTCTGTGCCTCCAAGCAGGTCTTTTCAGCATAACTCAAATCAAATCAAGAAGGACTTCATTATGTACAAGACTCTAGTTACTCTTTTGTATAAATACATTTATCCTTCTGTTTAATTGTATTGTATATTTTCATGGTGCTAGAAAAGCATTGGGGTTATAGATGCTGAAAGATGATGAAACTCCTCTTGCACTGAGAACAGAGATTATTAAAACAGGGCTTCTGGAGAAGTTCTAGTTCCCCATCCCTGACTTTTCTCATGCATCATTTCAGAACCAAAGAGATTTTAGAAAAACTTCATTATATTTTTTTTATTAGGAACAACTGATAAAAATGTTCTGACAACAGCCATTGATCCTAGGTTGAACCAGATGCCTATTTATTTCTGTCACTCTAGCACTCTTCTGTAATACCTTTCCTTTTGTTAACATTTCACACTAGACTGCTTGTCTGCAAAGGAGATAGAAATACATTTTTCATTTTCTAGCTAAAAGCAGAATATGATAATTATCTTTTGTATCTGTCTGCTCCTCTTTTACTAGTGAGGCAGCAAGTTTCCATTTCTCAGTAGTTATTTGCAAGTCATTCTAATTAAGATGGTCCTCAGGAAGCAAAGTCTTGCTTCAATTTGGTTCGTCCTATTGTCCTATTTCTTTTGGAAGCAGGGGAGGGAGAAGGAGGGGCAGGACTTGACTGTTTTCACCAGCATTAAAAAATTTCAAGTTCAGTTTCTTCAGATTTTTTTTTCATAAGCTGTTACAGGAGGAATGAATCCTAATAACGCTCCTTTATACAATGTCTTTTTTCCATGTTTCCAGCATTTGGTGCATAGGATGTTGTTGACTCTGTAGACAGTGACATTTCTTGTAATGTTGCAGATTTGAAATTGCCAAGGCAATGGTTGTCTTAAACATCATTTCTTCCATGTACTAGTTAAGATGAGCTGAGTAGCTTCAAGAGTCAGCTGCTGGCTGGGACTTTGAGCTCATGAAGTCATGTAGTGGTACATGTGTGTCTTCCCAGCTCATTCTCCATTTTCTCTTAGGGCATATCACAAGAAGTCTGATTGCAAAACAAACAAAACCTGAAATGCAGTTGTTGTTTAGTGTTTAATGGCCTGATACACCAATTGTCTCTGGTATTTTTTGATAAGGAATCTTAAATGGTGGTTTCAGTGGTTAGAGACTGAGGTAACTGAGGCAGATCCAGAAGGGCATTGAATGTTGCAAATGGCAAAATAGCAATGTAATTAGTATGTAAGTACAGAATCATTCTAGAGCCTTTGAAGTGCATTCTATACAGTAAACATGTCCAGCAAGTTGTTAACAGACATTATGCTCATTTTGAGAGAAGGAAAAACCAAGATGCTTATTAAAAATGGAAAGGGATGGACAGTTAAGAAGGCATGTAGGGCCAGACAGGATAAAGCCATGACATTTTCAAGACCTGCAGTAGGATGTCTGATGTACCATAATGAGATGTGAGTGCAAATATCCATTGAACTGAGAGGCAATACGAATCTGAGTGTAGTGAAATAATTGGGATATGCCTCAGAAAACCTTCAGGTTTTTTGCAGTCCCTGATGGAGCTCATAAAGGCAGGCTTCAATGTCAGCAGGGTTTTTCTGATAAAGAAAGTGTTCTGTTCTTTTCAAGCAGTGGAGAAAGTCAAGTAAGACCTGATTACATAACATAGTCATCTGGTCAGAATGACCTGCTAGAATGGAAAATAAAAAAAGACTTGTTAATACAAAAATATCTTCCATATCTTCCAAGAGCTTCTGGCATATCTCTGGGATGCACTGACATCTTCATCATCCTGAGAACAAGCTTCCATAGTACCTAGAAATCAAATAATTTAAGTAGCAAGTTCAGCCACAGACACTTAGAATATGTGACTTTGCTGGAGCTTACACAAAGGCAGTCCATGATGCTGATCTATTATTATGCACCCCCTGCTGGAACCATTTTTTGGTGATACCTGCCACATTACCTTATGTTTAATGAAAAAGTTATTTGCTTACAAATTTGGAGTTTATTGTTTGACTGTCATGTTTCTGACCTTAACTTCATTGTTTGGCATTAAACTGCTAAACTATGTCAAAGGAGTAGAAAGATTCCTTTAATGCACTGACTTACAAGAAAACAAGAAAAAGGATGGTGAGACAGAACATATGTAGGTGTTTTACCATGCCTGAACAGAAATTGTAGCTGCAGAAACTCCAGGTGGCCCAACTGGCTCCTGCAGGATTTAATGGGATGGAGTGGTGGAGTCATATATAACTGCTGACTTCAATGTTACTGCATGCTGGCTCTAGATATGCTGGCTGGCATGAAGGTGCCATAGCAAGCCATTACCCATATTCTGGTAGCTGCCAAGTTACAAATAGGGTAGGAAAAATAAGTCTGTTCTAGCCTAAATCAAGCATGCATAAACAGCATCCATTATCCTCAGAACATCTTTAGGCATCCAAAATTATTAGCATTTGTTTAAAAGGAGAAAAAAAAATAAAAAGCCAGCATTTCAGATTCTATCCTTATTTCTTCCAGCATCTTAATTCCAGACAGCAATACCATTTTAACTAGGGCCAATGTTTAAAAGACATGACTAAATAAGTACAAATTAAGTCAACAGGTGCTTAAAATTGTGGACAAATTAAGGAATATATATGTGGACATTTGAGTGGATCTGTGCTAATTATTATTTGCTGAGTTTGTGTTGCAACTACAGTAAATTCTTGTTTCCTCTTTTAAAAAACTTCATGCCTAAACAAAAGATAAGAACTTCCATTGTCAGCTTTTGCTTAAAAAAGAAGTAGGAAGTTCTATGATTAAAGGAACATAAGTGTGTGTGAGAGGAGGAGGAAATGAGAGTTTCAGAAGCAAAGAGCTGACAGCAGGGATTTACCCAAACCCTTTGTATGACCTCCAGAGAGATCCCAGCAAAAACATTCAACAGCTCACTGCTGTGGGCTACGAATTTCAGGAATTTTTAGTTACTGCAGAAACTAAAAATTCTCTCAGAGAGAAGGTTATATATATCTATATATACTTTCCCTCTTCTATATTCCCCTCCCCCTAGCTATTTTATCTTGGTGGGACATGCACACTACACAGGCATAAGCCGAGCATCTGCAAGCTCTCTTGTCTGTTCCTTGAACACCCTGTCCTGATGAGCCAAACAGTCAAGAGGAAAAACATCACTGGTGCTAAGGTACTTTCCTCTGTGAGCTGTGAGGTCCACAAGAGTCACTGGCTCTGTACTAACACCAGTCCTGTGCATTTTGTTGAAGCATCTCTTCTGGAAAACCAGCAGCATATGATCCAGCAAGTGTCAAGAGATGACAAGTCTTCTTCCACTTTCCATGAGAGTTTTATCTAGAAGGGTCAAACAAGAACAAAACATTGAAGACCCTGCAGAGCCCAAAGATTTTGTTTTTCCTGCTGTTGTTCAGGCAGATCAACCATTGGAATGGTGTTCTTGAAAGATTGTATGTTTTCTTCCAGATTTCCTTCATTACCAAGCATGGTTTCTGCCAGAAACTCTGGCAGAACTCTCTCAGTTTGCACTGCCAGCCCTCTTCCCTAGGGAAATGAAGAGCATGGGCAGTCTGGAAGCTTTTATGCATACCAGGATCTGGGTCTTTCAGTCAGAAAAGAAGGATGTAAGTTAGACATGTACCTACCATTCCTGATGAACGATTCCAAATTCTGCTCCTCCCTTCCATTCCTGATTCTTGGCTATTTCTCAAGGCGTATCTCCACAATTCCCAAGAAGCAGATTTACAAAAAGATGTCTGTGATCTGAGACACACTAAGCCTTCCAAAAGAGATAGTTAATTTTACCCAGAACCTACACCTTATTGCTCTGCTTTCTCTCCAAATTTATTAGTTTGAGCTCAGTGCAGTCCCAAACTCAGGCATGATTCCCAGTTTGGAGTTAGCCTGTGCCCAGCAAGCTTGGAGTATAGAAAGAGCTCACCCATGTCAGCCTCCACCATTCCATGTTGACTTACTTTGAGTGTTTTCAGGTCAACTTCAAGGCTTCTCTTAACTAAAGTACAATGAGCATGCAAGCAATATGAAGCATTTTACCAGCCCCTGACCATTTATGCTGTGGGCTTCTGTACCCACATTTCATTTTTCATAATTATTAGAAGACAAGCACAGAAATTGTATGGGATGATCCATTGGTGGTCTTCTTCATGCCCCTGGTTAGTCCTTCATTTCCCAGTTTGTAGATAGCATTCTTGTTCCAGCACCCACTGGGAACTCATGTTAAATTTGCTGGCAATGGCCATGGCTCCTAAGGTCTTTTCATTTATTTTTGATCATCCCAAGATTTATTCTGTAGTTAGGACATGGATTATTCTTTCACAATTATGTAATTTCCACTGTATTCAGGCATTTTGTTTCCATAGGACACAATACCATTATAAGAATCAAGACCAGTCAGAAACCTTCCTAAGCTTGTTCTTCTGAAACATCATCTGTGCAAAAAATCTTCTATACCTGCATTTTTTTTCCCCTGTGGAGGTTTGCATGATTCACTGAAGTTTCCAGTCTGCAATTATGTACATCACAAGCACCCAGCTTCCCAGTCCTGTTTCCAGTCCTCACTGTTGCATAGATGGGCAAGGCACTGGTCTGAGACCAGATTGTGGTTGCATTTTTTAAAGATAGGAGCAACATTTAAAAGCAAGCACTCATGAGTTGTCAGCTGTGTTAGTTTACCAAGCCCCCAGACATCCAGTCTAATGTTCTCACTGGGTACCAAACTGGCCTGATTTGGAAGCAAAAAAAAGCAGTTATGAGTCTCACTGGAGGTTAGATGGAATTGTGAAAAGATGTACTGCATATTCCACAAAGAAAATGCCAAGCTCATTCCCTTGCCTTAATTCATTTGGCCATTTTTACTGTTTTCTGACTCTAATGAAAGAGCTTTTTCCAGCTCTCTCCAACCATCTTTTGCAAAAGGATTATAAAGCTTCAGGCAATTAGCCTGAGTATGTAGCCATTGCTGTTACTGGAGGAAGTTTAAAAATTAAACAGATCTCATAGCCAGGCCAATCACAAAAATCAGGCTGATTTAAATATAGTCTTACGCTGGGCAGATTGTAATGATCATCTTAATCTCTTACATCTTAATTTCTGTCTCTCAGATCTAACATGTTCTGTGTAAGTGAAGAGACACCAACAATTGTGAAGTATTACCCTGCTGCATCTTATCAGAAGGGAAGAAATTTTATTCTAAAAAGAAAACTCACAAAACTTTTGGCAGATATTTTATTGTCTCATTTTACTTTCCTTTTAATGCCTGATATTAAAGTACCCAAATTTATCCCCAGGGAGGAATTTGATCATCGATTCCAACAGGAACAGGATGACACCCTGATTATTCCTACCTCAGATAACAAACCGCCTCTGGCAGTGGGGCTCTGCTGTTGCTGCTGGGTTATTTTTTAATGTGTTTATTACCCTCGGAGTTTAAGACCTAAGCCTGTAATCTCCAAAGCAAAGCAGCTACTGTGTCCCCAAGCAAAGGAGGTGCTGTAACACTGTTGTTCAGGATTGTGCAACCACTGCAGCTGTTCTTCACAGAGCGCTTCCATCTCCTCCAGACAGCAGCTCCCACGAGGTGCAGCTTTCCTCAGTGATACCAGGGGCTGTACACAGCAGCAGGGAAAGTAGAGGAGATGAACCAAGCTCCTAGTGTGACTTCTCACACGTGTGCATGTTGCTCTAGGCAACCTTCTGCAAGTGCAAATGTGGCCCTCATCGTGGGTGGATTTAAAAGCACCCATTGGCCTTGATTTTTCTGTCAAGCTTTCTACTTTGGCATTTGAGCACTGTCTAAAGTTAATGTCCCTGGAGGATGGTGTGTTTTCCTAACAGTTAACTTTCGCCTGAATCAGAGGGGTTTAGGCCACAGAGGATTGACAAACTAGCCAAGTCTAGAACTGCAAACTGGTTTCAGCCCCAATGCTGAAGTAAATGTGGCAAGAGGGAAGAAGCCAGGTAAGTCAGGAATGACAGAGGTGGGAGCAGACAGATTTAAGAGAGTTGTTACATATTCTGCATGCTCCTAGAACTGGGCTTCACTGTGGGCTTCACTGTGGAGGCCCCACTGAATGCTGGCTGTTTTACCAAAGCCTGTGCAGGCGAAGCAACTGGTGGGAGACACAGTAGAGAAACCCAATAAACAAACTGAGCATCAGAGAGAAAGTGTAGGAAGGACAGGGTGGAGATGCAGGAAGTGAAAGTCCTGTGACCAGCAGCCCTGTCCTCCTCCACTGGGCAACTGATCAGCAGCTCCTGTCCTGCACCCTGGAAATGCTGCACAGCGTTCAGAGGCACCGAACCGCCTGCACAAGGGGATGGACAGGGAAAGGACAGCTGGTGAGGCCTAAGGAGGCTTCCAGAACAAGCCATGTGCCTGAGTCTGCCTCGAGATTTCCATTTACACCAACCTGAAAGATGAGAGTTTGGGTTTGATTTGTATTGATTAAATTCAGGCTCTAATTTTTACATATTTTTTTAGAGAGAAAAAATGCAATTAGCATGTTACTGTCTCTTTTCCAGATAAAGATGTAGCTGCTTTGTCAAAAAGAATATTAAAGTTTTCTTCTGAAAATCTTAGGGAATTAAAACTAATCTAGAGATTCTCATACTGATTTCCTGCATTTCTAATACTACTGATCTACAATATGACTCAAAGACTCTTTTACTCCTCTATTAAACCAGTCAGCTAACTTCAAGCATTGATTTTCAAAATGAATATTTAATTGACTTCCTAATTCAGCATGTGTGCAAAAGTCACACAGTGTATATCTCTGCATTAAGGAATTCACATCAGTGCTGGATCATATTCTCCACTAGATGGTAATGTTGTTTCAAATAGTTTGTGTTTAAAGGAGCTTCCTTGCCAACAGCTCCAAAAGAAAGCGGAAGCCATGAGATATGTCAAGAAATTATCTTCAAATGACTTGGAGAATAAAAAAGTTTCTAGTTATTATAAATAATTATTGGTTTGAAAAGGTTTTGATGAAAACTTTGTATGTACTGTAATTACTAGGATCATGGAAGTCTTAGTTCATGAAACAAGTTTGAAAAGGTCTGAAAGCAATGAATCAATTGACAGAGAATGCAGAAGACAAACGGAGTGATCTCTACTTTATGCCATCTGATATCCATCGTTGTTACTGAGTGACTCAAAATCCTTCATTTGTTTTTAGCCACAGTTTTTCTGGGAAGTAGAAAAGTGCTCTTCTCCTCCTTTTATGGCAATGGAGACAGAGGAGTAAAAAGCCACTTCTGCGATGGTACTAGAAAACCTCTCTGGCTCCATCGGGATGTGGGGCAAAACAGCGACTGTGCTGCTCTTGAGCTGCTCTCCGGGGCTGGGTTTGGCAGGCTGGCACACCCCGCTGAAGGACCGCGGTGTAGCGGCGGCGGAGGTGCGGGCAGGCCCCGCAGCTCGGCACAGCCCCGCCGTGACCGCGGCACCGGGACGCGGGGCAGTGCCCCAGAGCGCAGGGCAGCGCTGCGGGCGGCTCCAGCGCGGCTGGCCCGCTGCCGGACACACGGACCAGGACAGGCTCCTGACTGCTCACAGGGAGCGTGGGCTGCGCTCGGGACCAGAGGGCAGCCCTTTCACACAAACATGATTTATTTATTTGCATTCAGCAAAACACAACCGCTTTGAAACAAAAAGGTGCCGACTTGCCCCACAAGGAGAAACAGTTCCAGCATGTGCCGGGAGCAAACAGCTGCAGGCTCGCTCCCAGGCAAGATCTTAGGCCAGCGCAGCTCTGGAAAATGTTTTTAAAAGTCTTTAAATAGCACGTAGCATTAAAGCTAAACAAGGTTTCCACCTTAGAAACCCAAGGTTTCCAGTTTCTGTATTAGGATTTGTCATAATATTCAGTGAAATCCTTAACATTAAATTTTACTGTAATGTGCTGACAGGTCTAAACTGATGTGTTACAAATACGAACCTAAAATTAGCTCAGTTTGTTTCTTCAAGGTGACCCACCAGTGTTACAAATCAAAAGCAGATTTATGCTGTTTGCAAACAATAACCTGCTCTCCACTAGCACTGGCTGAGAACATCGTCATTTAATTTATGTAAAGTAAGAAAGTCCCTGTCAACACTGTATCCTCTGATCACATGGGACTCAATTACATATACTTCAAAGTTCATCTGTGCTAGTTTTATTTTTAGTAATAAAGTGAAGTTTAAAAAAAGACTTTTCACCTTTCACTTGGAACAAGAGATTAAGAAAGGTACCACCTAGGAAAATTCAAGGGAAGTTCAATTTAAAGAGCAATTCCAGAATTTGATAGTTCTGCAATGTGTCATTAATTGTTGCTAATTAATTAATGCAGCCTGAGCTACAGACATTGTTATGGCTATTGATACAGTTATGGAAAGGCACCATTTGGTTTGGAAGAGAAAAATGTAATGCCTCTGCTTCAAGTTTGGGATCATATTCCTTACTCTTTTGATGCCTAGGTGGAATAATGGTAACTGCCTGTTTTGCTTTGAATCGGAGAAGCAGGTTCATCCTTCTCTCAAGAGACATGAGATGAATCTCACACCTGGGGAAGTCTTTGCAGGCACTTCTAAGGACAGTGTCCCATTGCTAGTTGCTGTGCCTGTGCCTTATCTAGAGAGGGAACATTTACAATGCGAGGTAGTAGTTTTAATCAGAGCTAACACATCTGATACCCTTCTGGGCTCTGATTGTATTCATTTGTCCAGGTGGGAAGCTGCAACATCGGAACTGGAGGAAGGTTAGGCATCTCATGCATTCCACACTGGTTACCCTGGTTGCTTTTGCTGGCCTACCCACCAAAGACACCTTCTTGTGGCTGTGTCTATTTCAGTCCCCAGCCGAGCAGCAATCACACAAGTCAGAAAGACCTAAGTTTAAAAAGGCTAAGGTGGTGTTATTTCTAAAGATGCTAAATGGTACTGTCTCTGCCAAAGCTGCCTCCAAAGGCTAAAGACCACGAAGAAGGATGAGTACACCGTGTTTACCCAGTCTGCACCACACCACAGCATGTATGCTGATTTTATCACCATAATCTGTCAGAAAGAGCTACTCTGAAACATAACAAGGTAATTTAAGATTCACATTATATTGTTAGTTTCTTCACGTTGCGATCATCTGGATGCAGAAGGAGAGCAGCACTTCTGACATGCTTTGCAGAACAAGCCCTTAAGAAAATCTCTGGGCAGCCCATCTTCTATATACGAAAGAAATTTCTGTCCATACTTGGTGACAGCGACACATGAGGCCAACTCAACCTTACACAATGCAAGTGTCTAACTGTTGGCAGAGCAACCTAAACGTGCTTTTCCCAGAGAAAATACACGAGAGCTGGAAAATATTTTTTCCCTTGCTTTTTTTCCTAATTTGCACCTGTTGCTCTATCTAGTTCTGGGGCATCAGAATGCCTTGGATATCAGAGGTAAGGCAATACTTGGCTATCCCAGTGTTAAGGCAATACTTGACCTCACAATTTTCTTCTGAGTCAGGTGTGAGGGGTAGAATCTGTTCCACGTTACTGACACATGGCACAGCTGCCAGGTCACTGCTCAGTTTGTAGATACATGCAGAGAAAAAAATCTGAAAATGCAGATTTTTTGTTTAAGTTGACCTTAGTAAGATGTTTTGTCACATTGCATGTAATTATGCTAATAATCTTTCAATATTATGAAATGTAATGCTTCCTCTTGTAATTTGACAATTTTTTTAAAATCTTACCTAGAAAAAAATTCATGTTTTCAACTTATCACTTCAAATGACAATCCAGCAATTTTACATCTCTCTGTTACCAAAGAGCTAGTTAGAAAGCATTATTCCATTTCTCTGCTCTTCTACAGAACTTTTCATCTGCAGATTTTCCAAGTGCCTTGAAGAGGATGTCCCTTTTTTTCTCTCTTTATAAGCACACTGGTGGAACATAATGAGTTTAACTGTTTCTGTTTGGGCTCTGCAAAAGCAGAGGCAGAACGGAGACGGGTGCTGGAAAGTCCTTAGCCCCACTCAGACACTCTAACCCTGAAACAGCCCTGCCTTTCCTGGGTATAAACTCATCAAAGTGCAGAGCAGGGTGGCACTGAGCCAGTGCAAAGAAGCTCAGCTGTAGAGGCAGAAAATGTTGAAAGTTATTGCAGGGCTGAGGGTGCTGTGAGTAGTGCTAGGAGAAGTACCTTTCACTTTTGGCTGTGTATTAGATGTCTGAACTATTTTCTCTAAATAGATCATGATTAGACATGTATCTTAACCTTTAGAAAGCTGGACTATTTAGCTGTTCTTCCAAGAGTGGACCCTAACATTAAATCACCACAAATCTATATTGCTGCTAGATCTGCACTGCAGTCATCCTTATTTTTAGCAAAAGGTGATTAACTTCCTTTGTCCAAATTAATGTATTTCTATAAAAAAACACCCGAGGACACTAAGACTAATGCTTTTTCCCATGCAACAAGAGAAATATATGCAGCACCAGTGAGCAACGAGAGGCTGGGCAGGGCACCCCTGGACAGCAAACACCCCTTGCCTAGGGTGGGGCCACTGTGGCTGGCCAGGGATGTGTGAACAGGGCAGGGCTTGAGCAAGGCATGGCAGAAGCCTAATTTTGTTGAGCCATGCCCTCCAAAATTCCCTAGCTCTGTATTCAGTGTGAGCAGGGGTGGCAGATCCAGAGAAGAGTAACTCTTAAGACCAAAAGAGGCCTTGAGAAAAGCATCAACATGTGAGAGCCACTGGGCACCACTGGAACATGACTGATACTGACTGAAACAGGCTGGTCTCCCAGATCATTCTCACGTGTCACTACCTGTTCATCCTGGAGGGACAGCCTTGAAGCACAGCATGACAGACTGAGTGGGGGATAGCATACATCCTGCCATAGTCTGTGCAGAACAAAACACATGAGGTGAGGTGCAGCAGGAAACACCTCTGGAAAAGGCAGACTGATGGAGTTGAGATCACTTTGCCTGAGAACAAGTGTGGTGAGATTCTGTGCTGCCTCTCTACAAGCAACCATGCTGAGTCCAGGCAGAGGGTGACACCAACAAAATTTCTTGGGCCATTCATGGAATTGGCAGAAGGACCATGGCCTAACAGAACCTCATGTCTTGGCTTCCCATAGGCTAAACTCCTGTTTCTGGACAGCTCTGCAGCTGCAGCAGAGCTCTCTGCATTGCTATCCATACATAAACCAGCATGGGGAACCTACATGCACTCCCATCACTGGTGGGAGGTACAGAGGTACATTCCAAGTCTCCGTGGGTCACTGAAGCAGCACAGCTGGCCAGCTGCAAGCTGCACCCCAATGCAACATGTTTCTACAAAAGATGCTGAGAAACTGCTCCCTCAGTCCCTATCCCCAGTGCATCCTTGCTTCAGCTGTGTTGAGCCTCTGCAGCAAGGTGAGCCCCCTGCAGCAGGTAAAGGAGGCGAAGCTGAGCCGAGTTCCTCCTGTGGCATCCCTGCTTTGAAATGTGAGCAGCACTGAGGGGAGAAAGCTTGTACAGGAAAAAGGTGAGCTAATGAGGCAGGGCAGCACTACTGAAATTGGTGTAGGCCACTGGGGTGAACCTCCTGCAGAAGAACTAGAAGGGGCCAAACCATGTATGTAATGTGCTACAAGTTGACTTTTTGATGTCATTAGATGCCAGTCAGTAAGGCAATCAATAAATACTATCATGATTAGGAAAGTAAATGCATACATTTGGTGTCCAGAGATTTTAAGGAAAAACATACTGATGATTAAACAGGCACTTTCCCTCTGATATTTTGAGCCTAATATCCAGAACAAGCAGGAAGCATTAGAGCAAAACCAGGATTTCCTCCTAGTAAATTCAATTTCCCTTGTTTAAGCTAATTACTTTGTACTAGGTGATGTAATCATTTTTTTAAGTTACAGACTGAGAATTTAAGGAAAAGGAGACAGAAAGCCAAAAAAGAGATGAGGAGAAGCAAGAGCACATGTGATTGCATTGCCTTTGTGGTGTGAAGAAGTGCAGCCAGAGGTGACTTGTGGATAGACTGTGCCCTAGGACTGTGTACAACTTGTACCAGTGCCTGGGCTGTCCCTCCTGCACTCGCTCAGAGCAGCTGAGTTTGGATTACTTTCCATGCATACTTGTTTGTATCTACTAATGAAAATCAAGCCTAAAATATTGTGTTTCTTCAACTACGTCTTCTTAATTTAGTCACTGCCAAACACTTGATTCCACTGTGGATTTCACCTCACTCTAGTTGTCTGATTATACCCCACTCTAATTTTGTCTTTTTTTTTTTTTTCTGCAGAGCTTCCTGTTCATGCAAAGACATTTCATTTATTGATGGTCTTTAGCTGTAGACTCAACAAAGTTTTTGTTACCAAGGATCTGAAAGTTAAGTAGAATTTTTTTTTTCTTTTGCTGTCTCCTTAGCATTTAGAACACAGGCTTTAAAATTATTTTTTCTGGAGGTTTTTTGGTAGATATGCTGGCTTGTGCTATATGCCATTGGGAGAGGGACGAAGGGCACAGGAGCTTGTCCTGGGAGAGATCACCACACAGAATTCCCCAAGGCAGCTGCAGAAGGTGCAGTAGGGGAGGCTGAGGTTTCGGGAGGTTTGCGCTGTGAATTAGGCCACTGTGACCCAGCAGCAGGTGTGGCTGGCGCTGGTGGCAGCAGCGTCTTTTCTGCTGGGAGCACGGGCAGAATGCAAATGCGGAGAAATTGGCAGGAAGGGCGTGCTGGGGGCAAAGCCAAGAAATCATATCCGCCCAGAGCAGCGTGCTGGGGGCCAAGTGACAAACTGTCCCGGAGGGTCAGGCAGCCCCAGCAGCTCCGCATTGCTCCATGAGATCGGCAGTCACTTGGCAACATCCCGCACCCCGCATCCCGCACCCCGCACCCCGCATCCCGCATCCCGCACCCCGCACCCCGCATCCCGCACCCCGCACCCCGCATCCCGCATCCCGCTCCCGGCGGCGCCTCCGTGCCCCGCGCCCGGGGCAGGGGCTGCGATGGGACTGCGAAGTCACCCTGGAGCTTCCTGCCCACGTCACAGAAGCACGGCTGGCACAGGCAGCAGACCTTGAACCCTTGTGCAAATTTACCAGGGGATATGGAAAAACAAACACGGAGGAGCCTGGAGAGAGCGGTGGTGGTGGTGGTTAAAGCTGCCTCTGAATAGCAGTTTTNCTCTGAATAGCAGTTTTCAAATAGAGTTCGTCATGAATTCTGCAGCCAAATGCTTTTGATCAGAGATTGCCTGCTCAGGTTAGGTTTGAGAATCTTTCACTAGGATGTGTATGTATCAAACAAATTTCTTTTCTTTTCTTTTCT
>VWZV01009010.1:0-183008 GCA_013397155.1 Irena cyanogastra | reverse complement strand
TTTTTTCTTTCTTTTTTTTTTCCTTCCTTCCTTCCTTCCTTCCTTCCTTCCTTCCTTCCTTTCCTTTCCTTTATTCATTCTTTCTTTTCAGCTTGCTTTCTTTCTTCCTCTTTTGTTGAAAATCTACAAGCTAGAAATACCTTGAAACTTTGTAGATTATTGCTGATAGGTTTTACTGAAAAAAGCAAAACAAAACAAACCCAACACCCATATAGAATTCCGCCTTTGCTTCCACCCACCCCAAAAAACCCCAAAGCAGTAGCAAGCAAACCTAACCAAAAAGAAGCCCACATCCACAATGTTTGTTACTGGATGACTGAATTGTAAAAAGTAGTAGATAGACCCTAAATTAATAGAAAAGATCTTGTCTTCATGAAATCTCTTTGTGGTAAAACACTGTTTTCCCAGGCAATTTCAATTAACACATAAATCTGCTCCCTCTATCTTGTCCCTCCCTGGTTTCTTGGACTCTTCTTGACAGTAAAGTGAAAACACAGTTTTCTGCCACTCGATACACCTTTGAAAATACTTACATCAAGAAATGGAAATTGGTGTATTTGTGACTAAACTGTTGAAATATTCTTGTTTTGTTCACAGAAATGTAAAATGGGAACAATTGTCCGAATGCCAACAGCAAAACAGGACTGTAAGTCCAAAATGAGGGACATGTTCATACTGTTAACACTGACCTTCAGAGGGAGATTGTCTAGCATATCTTCCATCACAATGTAGCAGGTAAATAATGTCTTTTAAAGCTTCTTAGTGCTCTCAAAATAAAATACCCAATTAACTGAAGTTGGCAAATACCCAAATGAGGTTTAATTTTTTTCTAATGAAGCTGTAATGGTTTCTGGGAGGCAGTACACAGCATTCTAAAGGAAGCTGATGTCTCCAGAAAAGAATATTTGAAAACACTTTTGAAATGTACTTTAACCATCCAACACTCAGCTAGCTGTTTCAAATATTTCCAGCTTTAACTGCTATGAAAATTCAGGTCTCATTTGAAGGAAGTATGATTTAATGGAACTTCAGAAAATTTAATTTTGTCAATATTGCCAGACTGTACATATTTAGATTACTGCACAACTGAACAGATTTAAAACAACTTTTTGATTAAAAGCATCTCTTTCAGAACAATAAAACACTTGATGGTATCATTGAATAAGCTGTGGGAATATAGAAAGAAAGTAATAGAGAAACAGAACAAAGTTGGAGGATGTATGCAAACTGAAGAGAAGTAATTCTGATTTTTTTTTTATTTTAACTTACCCAAATATTAAGACTTCAAAGATAAAGAGAGAAAAGAGATTTCTTAATATTGATCACTAGGTACAAAACAAAGAATAGTCATCTATAAAACTTCCTGATGAGAAATATCCACTAGTCATTAACTGAGACATAAAATATAATTAAATTTTAAATGAACTTTGGGGAGAGGAGCATACCTGTCTCCAATGTTAATGTCACAGAGAGTAAGGGAAAAAATCTCCTGTTCTAATATTTCTCTTATTAGTTCTGCTAGGCATTTATCAGAAGAAATCTTTTTGAGTTATATGTGCAGCAAAACATCTCTGAACCAAAAATACTGTGTTTAGGTGTTCAGAAAAACACAAGGTTGTGAAACTTCAAGGATTTCTTGTACTTGACACAGATAAAATTCTTGCATTCAACACAGAGAGGCAAATCATCTGTCCTACTTCCAGAGCTGTCTGTACCACCTCTAGTGATGTTCTAGGATAACAGTCCTCTGTTATTCACAAAATATGTCAAAATCAACAAATATAGCTAGCATTATCATTACCAATAGCATGAATACAAAGAAATACTCTTGTTGAGATTTAAACATATACCTATGAATATAGAAGTCTTGACAAATCTAACTTAAATGTTATCCTCAGATTAGGAGGGGATTTTTGTGCTCTTTTCAGACACTGACAAGATGAGGAATTAATAAAAAATATTAGTTAAAGACATCTACCATAACTCTGATATTACTATGATGTAAGAAAATGTGTTTAGGGCTAGAAATAACAAAGAAAATAGGTTCTTCTTATGCATTCACAGTTCCATCTGTGTCAACAAACTATCAAAAGATGAATGGAGGTCTCCCTTTAGAAGGGGAGGAGAAGGACTGGTGCTGAGGAAGTGTTACTTCCAACTGCTCTTTTGTTGTTGCTAGGAAGAGCTCTCTGAATTCTTCTTTGCTGCAGAAAAAACATACCCTTTAAACAGAGTCGAGCACATCCACAATAAAATCAGTAACACCTCTGTAGGGTACATATTTGAAAAGCCAGGTTTGATTTATTAGTACCCACAATTTTAGCATATTTTTCCATCTTTTGTTAGACATTTACCATTCTCTCCCATCCAAATTCATGGGAGTGCACTACACACAATTTCAATAATTATTTTTTCTGAATAGAACTTAGAAATTAAAGCTAGCGCTTCATTGTACTATGGCCTGTGCACATCTGGGATGAAAAGATTGCCTCTTCACCAGAGAGCTTATATCTAAATTGTTAGAAAGAGTGTGCTGTTACAGAGCTGATTCAAGGTATTTGGTCAAAATGCCAGGATTTTCAAAGGCAGATAAGAAAATTGAGTCTGCGCTCAACAGCATTAAGTATTCATAAGATTTCTTGCATTATTCTCATTTTGTGACTCATATAAACCGCTACCACATATTCATTCTAGATAGACTAAAAATTACACTCTCAATTAATAAGTATGAAAGAAAACTTTCAAAGATCAGTGTTCATTCAGCCAGTCTTCTGACAATAAATTCTAAATGCTAATGCTGAAACTGAAAAATTTTCGGTTTTGTGGTTCTGCAAGACCTATTGCATAAGAGGAGGATAAAACATATCTAAGGACCCTTCCAAAACACTTTGCACTTTGGAATATTTTCCTGGCTTCATAGCAATCCACAGAAAGTCCACAATTAACTCCTGAAACTAAGCTCAAATTGTATTTATAACTACTCTGGCTACAACAGTTCTTAATGTGTTTTCTGATAAAATGTTATCTGAAATAGCTCATGTTGCACACCTCTGGAGAAGATGCATTCTGCTATTGCTGAGAGGTGCCGTGAGACGAGCACCAAATCTGTCCTTGCATGCTCAGATTTCCATCTGTGACAGTAAATGTTGCTGTGAAAACTCACTATATCAGCTTGTGCTGACAATCAGTTTTCTGATCAACCCAGCCCTTTCCTGAGTGCAAGAAGTAGAACCTCTGAGTTTTCTGTGTTACCTCCCCAGGTAGTCTGCCCTTCACATGTCTGCTCTCTCCTGTGTGTGACACATTAGCCTTCTAGATTCTCATTTTAGCGTATAGGACCAGGGGTGCTGACACACCTGCTCTGTGTGCCCTTCATGGAGCACTGCCACAACATACAGCCACAGCTTTGGGATATTACACGGATGTATTCCCCCATGGATACAGCATTCAGCCTGAAGCTCAACACAGGAAGGGCAAGAAACTTGCTGGATATGCGTCTTAAATTCAGCTCAGTTTTGCAGTCCAAGCTTCAAAGCTGCTTCTAAAAGGACACATGAAAACAGTCAAGTTTGAACAAGTCAGTAAAATTAATGATATGCATTGTTTATCTTATCTGAGGTTTTGTACAAAACATGCATTATAACTATTAAAAATGCATAATAAAAATGCAGTTATTGGTCTGATTTAAACATAGAACATAAAGAAATATTTATCTAATAAATTATTTATTCAACCACTCACATTATTGTGGGATTTCTTCAAGATATTTCAGTAGTCCCAAGTTGCAAAACTTAACTTCAGGTCAGTATTGATTTTCAGCTGATAAGCTTCTTTCAATCTTCAGTAAATTAAAGCTATAAATTGTGGCTACAGTTACACAGCGTGTTTTTTTTTCTGAAATACTCTACAGGACTTCTCTATTCTAAAATAATAATCTTGCTTGAAAAGATGAAAAAAGACATGGAATTTCCAAAGAATTGTCTTAAGAATACCTAATTCTAAAGCATGTTTTTCTTCATTTACTTGAAAACAATACCTGACTTTTTATTGATTAAACAGATTTTGCTAGTTTTTTTCCCAAATATGCAGTCTACAATTGTCTTTTCTCCTGTAAAGTTCTTGTTTTTTAAAAAAAAAAATTAATACAAAATATATTTTCTACATGAGTAGGTAGCTGTAATTTGACTCTAAGGATTGTTATATATGCCAAACTGACTGAAATTAAGCAACAACTAAAAAGAAGCCATGAAGAATTTTGAAGACAATTGGAGTCTTGCCTGAATGCAGACATGTACAGCAGACTTTACTATAGTATCTCCCTATAATTAAAGTAGATTTATTTAGCATGTTAGACCCTGAATAAAAATAAAAGGCGAAAAATGGCATTTGAAAACATAAAATTTTAAAGTAAGTTAAGTTAAAGTAAGAAAAGTGGTGAGAAAACTCAGTGAGAAAAGGAGATGCTAAAATAAGGTGGTGGTTGTAGAACTGAGGCACTTCTGGAGACCAAGACATGATTTTTTGCATTGCAAGTCTCTGTATCTCACAATACACACAGAATAGGTATCCCTTCTCAACAACAGTTTGCAGGCAGAGGAAGATTCTCAACTGGGAATACTAGATCAGACACAACCCCAAATTATACTGATGGTAAAAAAAAACAGGTGCAGCAAAGACACAATACTGAGATTCTCCTCCTGCTTCCAGGGGCAGAGCAGGAGCAACGTTGCCAAGCAATTCCAAACTATCCTTCAATGCTGTGCTGCCCCAGGTGGGACTGAGTGCCCTTTCTAGGTAATAAAACTGTTAATGAGTTACATAATCTAGTTAATTATAGCACAAGGAGAGGAAGCCAGTGGGTTACCAGAGGAGAAACTGGCCTTATGACTATTGTAATGATTTTGAAATGTTTGGAATTGTAGAATTTTCTGGAAGCTGCTACGACAATAGGATCGGTAGAGAAATGAGAATGAGGGTTTCCCAAAGTGGTCTTGATGACATTCCTGTATGATACCTAAAATATTGGGTTTTTTAAAAAATAGAGAATATACATACTTTAGCTCTCCATTCATGCTAAAAAAGAAACCCAATAATTTTATATGTGAGTAATATTGTCTTGGAATGAACAACATTGTAACCTATAAAGTTCAAACATGAATTGACATGAAAATGTAAATTCTACTGCTTGTTACATTGCTTAGATATGTATATTTGTTGGAACCATCATTTAGCAGTTAATCATCTTGCCATGATTTTAATCTGTCGGTTGCTACAGATTGAGATAATTTAGAAATAGATTTTCCCACTTTTTATTCAATTAAAGCACCTTGTTCCTTAGAAATTTAAACTTGAATGTACATGGTAAAAATATGCAAAAGTATTATTATGAAAAATCAACCATAAATTATTGCATGTCTGTACACTGTATCTCCATTGCAATCAGCATTAGACAATCTTTGTTTTATTAATCTGTGTTTGATAAAGGTCTTTAGTTAATTGAGAATTATTAATAGCTAAAGTAGGACACCAAGATATAAATGTTGTTTGGATCGACTTGATTTTTTTTCTGGACTTTTTACAGTGTTATAAATTCTTACTTCAAATCAGCTGTTAAAATTCCCTTTGAATCAGCATGTGAATTTACTCTAGGATATACTCTGAAAAAATGGGAAGTAAGCATGGGATTGGAATTCTGAGATAAAGAGTGTGAGAGGAAGAGAGTGGGAAACAAATAGAAAAGCACCAGTGATTAGAAAACCAAAAGTGTCACCAAAAATGAGATATTAAATGTAGACTTAAACGCACTGGAATAAAGACTTTACTTAAAAAAAAAAAAAAATACAATAACAATAAGAGCAAATTTAAGACCAGAAAAGGACTTAATGAGAGGACAGGAATTAGCATACCATCAAATAATTAATATGAAATTAAGGAAATAAAGATTTTGGGAATAATTCTTATTTTTATTTGAATGTACAGAATTGAGCTAGAACTTCTGTTTGGAGCTGACCTGCACGGCATATTTTGTATTTTGTCATTGCTTGCACTTTGCTTTTCTAGTTGGCAATACTCCTTGTTATGTCTTAAGCTTTATGAAAGTTAAAAAAACTACAGTAACTACTATGATCAAATTTTGTGCAATGGAAATTCTTCTATACATCTCGTTTTATTTATATAATTTTTTTTGTGTGACACTTGCAACACAGTTCCAGAATCTAAATTTGCTGTAGGAGTTGTCTTGTGTTTTTAGAATTCTCCAACCCTTCTTTTTCTGACATTTTATGTGGTCCCTCAGCCAACTCCTCTCTGTTCCAGGTCACTTGAAAAGTATGGATTAAAAATGTATGTTTGGCAGCCAGGTTTTCCAAAGTTACTCAAACCTTGAATGATTTGCATTTCATGCATAATTTTATTTTAAAACTCTCTCTTTAACCAAGAGCCATCCACATCTTTCCTGCAGTCACCAAGGGTCACCTCCCTAGAGTTGCCTAGGAAAATACAATTGCAAGAATTGCCTAGGGCCTTCAAGATCTGCTGTTACAAATTCAGCTGTGCTGTACTGTTTATTCACTTGACTCACCATCTTTAAACATTTATGTACAGTTCCTCTGCTTCTTCCTTCAGACTCCAAACAATCCACGAAACCGCCCTTGATGGTGACAGCCCCATCATTTCACTCCCATTGTGCAGGAGGTTAACACTTCTCTCCTGTCAGATTAGCAGTACTTTTGGGGTTAAACAATGTAGCTGATCAAATCCTTCCCTTTTAAAGGATTTAAACATGTCTGTTGAACCTTGGTGGGTTTATTTTTAACAGAAAAAGAAGGAAAACATGAAAGACAGGGTAAGACTTTCTCCTGTAGAGATGTAACTGCAAAAGATGCGGATATCTGCATTTTGAAAGAGAAGAATAGCTGATAGAAACATTCACAGTAAAGATCATGTGGAGACATCGTGATCTTTTCTCCTCCATGCTTATTTCTTGAAAAGGAAAGTTATGTTCCAGATATTAATTTTGAATTTGGCTTGTTGTTTGTTTTTATTTTTCACTAAGAAATTGAGCAGTATTTATACATTTCAGCTTTACACAGGAAATGGGATTTTCTTCAGTTTAAGGATGTGTTTTACCTACTTTTTCCATTAATTCAAATGTTTGTCCTCACTCCTTTATCCTCTAAAAAGTGAAGTGGGTTCTCAAAATGTCAAATGCTCCAGAAACTCCACTGGACAATTAGTTGTTAATTTTACCAGGAAAAGGCTCAGAAATGTTGGAATAGATGACAAAATTGATAGGGGAATGGATGGAGAGACAGGAGGACAGACAGAATAGAAAAATAGCCGTATTTTCTTTAGCTTCAGAAAAGTTTAGACAAGCTGAATGTATGTTCCTGGGTTTTGACTTTTTTTTTTTTGTTTTCATTTTAGGTTGTTGGGTTTTTTTCTAAAATATTTTCTTATATGTTAAAATTATTGTGCATATATTAAGCACATATAAGTAAATAGAAAGGAAGAGAGAGCTCTGACCTTGTACAGATTCAGAAACAAGGATGGCTTCAGCAAAACAAATGAAACAAGGGTTACAATTCCCACTTGCTTCCACTGCAGGTCTCTTGACTGAGGGCTGAGACTGGGGCTAATATCCAAATGCTACCAAAGAGGACATATTGTGACACAATTAAAACATTTCTGTACTAATTCTGACTCGCCTCCTCAATGATGTCATTAGTTTGTAAGTTTCAGCTCCTGCGCTTAGCGGTGGTATTATTTACAACAGCTGCTTCTGCTATTGACTGACGAAATTAAAATGCACTTAAAAGCATTACAAAGAACAGACTTGCAGATTGTTCAGTGAAGATTGACATTACCTTGAGAAACTGTATTGATTTGCCATATTTATTTATGGGACTTCTTCCATGACAAATTTTTATGGATATTTGAAGATGAGAAAAAAAACCACAGCTACGATTCACTTCAAAGACTTCAAGTCCTCTGACTTTTTTTTCTTTTTTTTTGTCTGCTTCTGAGTGGCAAAACCCACTACCCTATTAAGAATTTTGAGCCTCAAATTCACACAGGCAAAGTTTATTCTACAAATAATTGAGTGTAGGAAAAGGGCTATTCCTCAGCCTTCCTGAACATATATAGAATTGGAATTCATACCCTTTTCTGGTACTTTTGCCTGTCTCTACTTTGTGCCAGAGACCTTACTTCTACATTTCTCTAGCTGTTCCTCATCTGGCATATAGAAAAGCAAATGGAGTTAAATGAGCTCACAGAACAAATTCTCTATTATGTCATTAATGTTTAAACTCCTTTTAACTTTCAAGGTAGAAAGTTCAGCATGAAATTGCTCAAAATAGAGTGTCAAAAATTTCATTTGCAAAAGCAGTTTTTTCATAATTCTGGCATAGAGTACTGTTATTGCTATTATTACATAAACAAATATATTTTAAAGGCTGCTTAGATGGTAGTATAAAGGCTGTTTTAATTGCATGGTGGCACAGAAAAATATATATACATGTTTATAAATAGTAACCATTTGCAATGGAGACAGTACGTGCAATGCAGACAGTATTACCATGATGTTAAATAGGATCTTTATGAGTTCAGTCTTATTATCTTAACAATTTCAGAGAGAACAAGAATATTGATGAGACAAGATAAGTCTTCTGGTCCCTTATAGCTGAAATAGTGAAGATATTTCATCAGTAAAATAGTGTTCCTAACTGTATCTCATTCCATGAAAAATACTATTGTGTGACAGTTAAAATTAAACATATTATGAAGTTTATTCTTGAAGCTAAGCTGACCTCATTCACTGAAGTCATGGCTCTAAACATTCCTAACCAAAACAGCTTAAGACTTTTCTTCTCCACTCTGCTGAGATCCCACCTGCAGGGCTGCATCCAGCTCTGAGCTCCCAGCTCAGGAAGAACAGGGACCTGCTGGAGCCAGGCCAGAGGAGGCACCAAGGTGCTCAGAGGGATGGAGCAGCTCTGCTATGAGGAAAGGCTGAGAGAACTGGGACTGTTCAGCCTGGAAAAGAAAAGGCTGTGGAGCACCCTAATTGTGCCCTTCAGGTACCTGAAGGGAACCAACAAGAAAGATGGAGAGAAACTATTTTTAAGGGCCCGGAGTGACAGGACAAGGGGAAATGGCTTCAAACTGAGAGTAGGTTTGAGTAGGTTGGATATTAGGAAGAAATTCTTCCCTGTGAGGATGGTAAGGCACTGGAAGAGCTCTCCAAGAGAATTTTTTGCCCCATCCCTGGAAGCATTCAAGACCAGATTGGGTGGAGACCAGAGCAACCTGGTGTAGTGGGAGGTGTCCCTGCCCATGGTAGGGGGTTTGGAATGAGATGCTCTTTAAGGTCCCTTCTAACGGAAACCATTCTACCATGACTCATCACATTTCTACCAGACAATGGACAGATGAGACAAATACCACAAAAATCAAGGTATGTGTTTCAAGAACGTGAAACATGCCTTTTTGGGAAGACTATAAGATGATTTTTTTAATCAAATCTGCTATGTACACATGAATGCAAGGATTGAAAGATGTCCACAAATACGTAACAGCTTAGCAACTTTTATACATTAAAGTCCTCAGAAGTATGGATCTACCATGACTGCTTTCAGGAAATATATAATTGATATCAGTTAGTGCTATAATAAAGCATTTAGAGTTACATAGTTTCAAAGAAAATTTATAGATTTTTTTTTTAAATATTTTGTCAGTTCTTTATGTTATCAGACTATCTCATTTAGCTAAACCTTTCCCCTTGTAAATCAAGCTTTGCTAAGACAACATACAACTCTGTTGAAGGCAATTTGGATTTGATTTATTGCTTACCTTGTCTGTCTATTATATCTTCTTCACATTTCTTCCTATGTTCTCATGAATGAAATGTTCTGAGTTTCTTAGAGCAATATTTCCAAAATCTTAAAGAGTCTATGTAACAGTATCAGCTTTATTTTTGCACATCATCAGGAGTGGTGTTGATCCTTTAAGTAGCAAAAAAGAGCTGTGCTGAAAATGCAACTTTAAAAAATCCATGAAATTCAATCAGCTTATAGATCTGAATGTTCTTTCTTCTTCTTTTATGGTTTAAGAAACAGCACCTAAGCTTGTAAAATGCTGTAAATGGCTGACGTATAAAAGACAGCTTTGAAATAAGGACAGACTGAGAACAAAAAAACTGCAAAATTTTATTTAGAAAAGACGAATTTTTCTGTGTTATTGAAAAAGATATTTGTATATGTTATCTCAAAATACTAGAAGGATTTCAAAGGCTGTTCATGCAAAAGATTTAAATGTATTTTATTTCATTGCAGACTTTAAAATGTGACCACATCTTTTAGTATCACCACTTGGAATAAACACAATATATACAGCAGCTTCTCAGTTAGCCAATAGATATTTTGGAAGTACTTTAAGCGAATACATTGTGAAGGGGTATTGTTCTATTTATCTCGATAAGAGGATTAAATTCACATGCCCTAAACTAAGGCAAAATGTGCCAGAAAAATGTTGATCACATAGCTGAATTTTCTGCTTCAAACAACAAATTAGAGTCAGTAGAATGGGAAAAAAGATAAAAAATTGTCCAATAGTGCATGGATAGTGAGCCAAAAAAAACTCATACAGCTAACCTCGCCAGCAATATCCTATATTTGTAGTCATAACACTTCAAGTGAAGTAAAATGTTACTTCTCCTTTCCTTTACCCAGCTCAGCATTGCACAATGGTTGGACAAATAGAGGTTAAGTGAGATACAGCCTGTGTTTGAACAAGTGTCTGTTCCTTAATTGCCATGCCTTGCATTGCTTTAGAAGCACCGAGTGATCACATTGATAAAGACTGTAGTTATGTAGAGACCAAGGTGAGCATTGAAGAGCCAGAATTAGGGAGACTGAGTGGAGTAATTTTGTGTTTGTGAAACATATAAAAACATATGCAAGTACATGTATACATAGATTCATTATTTCTTGTCATAATATTAGCAGATCTCCATATATCCACATCACGTAGCAATATTGATCCAAACACTGTGTGTTGGCTGCAAATTTGTGCATTGGCTCCAAATTGGTCTCACTTATTTTAAGTTGGCAAATTATCCAATGACTTAATTGTTGTCTTTTGGATTTTTATTTGGTTATAATAAAAAAGGTAAAATGTTCCTTACTTTGATAAACATGGAGAGAGGGGTAAGTGGTGTTCAGTAGTTTTCCCAAAATTTATTTAGTGCCAAATTGGACTAAATAACACTATTTTAAAGTACAGGCTTAGCTTTTTTGATTGGGGTTTATTTTGGTTTGCCCAAGGAATGCCACATCCCAGATTGTTTGAGGAGCTGTATCTATAGTGTGCCTCACTTTTGTAGCAGTTGCACATCATGTCTACTTAATCTGATAGGAGAACTGGTGATATACAGACCTATCAGCTATTACTAAAAAGTATTACTATTTAACACCAAGGAGTAAGGGGTCAAGCAAACAAGCAAAAATAATTTAACCATACTGTCCTAAGTTACAGTGCAAGATGTAACCAAAAGCGTGTATTCTATCACCATTTCCATAAGCTATTAAAACCAGGGGCAGTGTTCTTTATCTTGTCCATGACACATCCTTGATAACTCCAAGGGAGATCTTCTGTTAGTGGGCCATTGAGTCTCACTGCATGGCTCATGAAGTTACATCATCCCACTGTGAGATGCTCTGCCCAGGGGGAGGAACCAAGCATTCCTACCTGGATATAGTCTGAGATGGAGCACCACATTCAGCCCTATCCACTGGATTGCCAGAGGACAAGAGCTACATAATACCACTGGAACTTCAGAGGAAGACCAGGCCCTTCTACAGGATCACTGTTTCAACAGAACCACATTTATCATTTCAACAGGACTGCAGCCACCATTTAATCAGGCTGCTACCACCACCTTGCCTAACAGGGTATCAGGATGTATCCTGACTCTGTCAGACTAAGCCAGTGTTTTCTGCCTTTATTTTAATCTTCCTATTAAATTATAGTTCTGACTTGGAATCTCTCACTTACTTTCAAAATAGTACACATACTAAGATGTAACAGCCAGAAAACAAGCAGCAAAAGGAAATTGGTAGCAAATATCTGCTCAGTTTCTGCAGCAGGAATCTAGAGATCATCTTAAGATGAGTGGAATTTCTCTAATTTATTTTGTCTAAGAATATATTTCTGCCATATTCTCAGAGGCATTGAAAAGGGATTTGGTGAGGGTTTTTTTGTTTGGGTTTTTTTTTTGTTGTTTTTGTTTGTTTGTTTGTTTTTTGGGTTTTTTTGGGTTTTTTTTTGTGGAAAAGAACAATTTTTCATATGGATAATTTTCACAGAATTAAAAAGTTTCATTGGGAAACTGACTTGCTGGAATTACTCATTAAAAGATCAAGTTGACATAACATTAGGGTACATATTTGGTTATTTAAATTGCCTGTTTCTTGACACAATTATATAGCTGCTGAAATGCTTACTAGGACAGAGAGAGAGTGACACCATGGGCAAAGATATTAGTGATCTTCAAAGTGGCTGGAAAATGTAGCTGTATGTCATATTTTCAAACGGAGCTCAATTATTTATAGGGTGCAAATAAGAGAAAATGGCAAGGTGGCTCGGGTAGGCACCTCCCTACCTCAGGCAGGGATGTAAGGAATTGGCAGCATGCCGATTTCGCTGCACAAATACCTGTCACAGCTCCATTAAGCTTTGTACCTCTCTCTAAGAAAGAAGGCCAGCCAGCTGATCACTGCCCCTCTGCCTTCACTAACCTTGTCAAGATACAAAAACCTTCTGTAAGTAACAACATTAAAGAGCAACTTTCAGTTTCACCACAGTGCACCTGAGGAAAAAGTTTAAAATACTGAGAAAACAGATGAATTGGAAAAAATGGTCTCTTATTTTTTATACTAAGATCAAGAACCCCTCGTGCTGGAGTAGGCAAGGCAAGTTCCCTTTCGCATCCCACCAAATGATGGCTAAATTTAGTGCATGGACAAGAACTGGGTCGCCTACCTGAAGAGAAATCTCAGCAGATCACATCTGTTATGAAAGAAAAAGGTATTTTCATTGCTATGGTCTTAGCAACAGCACATTTGAAATATATAAGATGCAAGACAACATGAAGAGTTGAGTGGGAGAATTGTGGACTTTCTGTAGCTGTTACACAATTGTGCTTAATCCTCTAAATCAAGTTATAAACAACTCTAGGGGAGAAAAAAGTGGCATAAATTCTGAAAATAAAAGCAATCAAATATGATATTGTATAGTGGCAAGTAATTTCAAAGCTACTTTCATTGGAACAAGCTAAGATCTGTAAATATTTTTTCCAACTATTTCAATGAGTACTTAAATCTTTCGTCACAAATACAAGACAAACTGTATGTTAGTCCATGGACCTTCCTTTCCCTATATATGATATCTGATCTTATTGGTAGAATTGTTGTCAAATATTTACTTAGACTTTGACGTTTCTTTCTGCTGAATATGGACACAATCTCTGCCCACGTCCTGCTTGTAGTTCTACTATTGTTTTTACTCAATCTTTTGACCCAACTTGGAACCATGCAGGCGCTGGTACTGCAGAAAATCATTAACCTGTGAACAGTTTCTGGAAGTCCCTCACCTGTCCTGTGGGTGTCTTTGTGAGTTCTGTCTGTGTAGATAAATGTCGTAATGGGGATTAGTACCTGCCTTCTAAGACCAGGTCATCTCAAATAAGGACTTACCTGCAAAACTTCTTGCAAGAATTGTAAAGACATTTCTTTCACAGATGATTAAGAAAAGCTGTGCTGGGCCTCCATCTGTTTGCTCTGTCATCTCATATTTATCGCTGAAGTCATGCACTTAGACAAAAATTTCCTTCTCAAATAAGGAATTCGATTGAGTGAGACTTTAAAAACCATTGTCTCTAAAACCATATGTAAACTTACGAAAAACCTCTGCTAAAAGAAACTAAGAAATAATTTCTACAGCACTCTCATGAAACATTCTTGTAATTGATGAATAACACAGGTCTTGCTGAACAGTATTAGCTCAGTTATACCCTCTCATAAATGACAACTATGATTTCTTCTTCTGTGAATTACATGGACAAGTAAAATTTCATTTCTCGCTATGTGAAATCGAGACCAGTTCCTCTGCACATTTTCCATCTTGACTTACTCAGTGGGCTTAAGTGACACAGAAGGTGTCAGAGTCCTTGGCAGACTAGTCTTTCAGCTTAATTTCACTTGGAAAAAGAACTGGCATTCTCTAAAATTAGATTTCTGTACTTTGGCATTCTCTGAAATTAGACAAAAATATTTTGCAGAGACTACTAAGAAGTTTCAAAGGATAAATTATTAATTCAAAGAAAGTAATAGCTGTAGAATTTACATCTTCCAAACACCTGCAATGCACACAAGAGCTTTAAACAAAAACAATTACATCAATAGAGTGTCACCAGCATAAAGCCTGAGCAATGAACTGTAAAATCAGTGTCTCTAATCTCAGAGGAATTACAGTGCCTATGCACTGTTTATCAATATGGCACCAGACTACTTAATCAGGCAAATCTAGGGTTTGGGTTAGATTTTTTTTGTCTTTTAATAGAAAACTTTCTGTTTCCAATAAAACATAAAAATTGAAGTAAAAATTATGCATAAATATTTATTTTCCAGTGTATTTTTTTTCTTTATGGTACTAATTTTCTGGTTAAAAATGTTACCTGGTACATCTTGTGTTTCAGTGCTAAATGATCTGAAACAGATTTCTGTTAAATGATAAAATAATACTTGCATGACGAGGAAGAGTGTTACTTTGGGTTTTGATTTGGTTTAATTTGGGGATTTTTTTTAATTGTGTGCAAGAGTGACGGAAAAAAATAAAATTAGTAAATAATGTTGCTACCAAATTTTATACAAATGGACACTAACTCTCTTTGAACAGTTAGGTACAATGTTGATATTAAGCCTTAACAGAATTTTTAAGCAAATATTGCTTTCCTAACTTCAAGTTTGCTCAAAACTAAAGTTATTACATTTCTAGTTTCCTTTGCTAGCAAAGACAAAACCATTTAAAAACCATAGTGCTATTGTTAGTTATCACTGCTACTTTTAATAGTGAAAATATTGCAGTAAGATATACTTGTTCATTTTCCCAAAATTTGATATAAGAAAACCTCTTAATATTTAATATTTAACTGATTCCAGCTTGTATCATGTGATATCTGGGATTTTGGGTTGATTTAAATGTATGTGTCTCTGCTAAAATCAACAGAGATGAAATTCAATAGCTGTTCATCTGATGCTTTATTTCTAAATTGCAAATTGGAGACTTTAAGCTTAAGGAAGGCCAAAAAGTTTGCTAAGGATATTCCGCTAGCCCATTTAACTTAGCATATAGAAGTCTTCATGTATTTAAAGCCTAGCTCATAATCAAATCTTTATAGAAATGAAGTTACAAAGTAGAGATATTGCTATTTGGTTTGTATTAACTGGGAGCAGAATCAACAACATTTTCAAATTCAGAACTTTTTAAACCTAATTTTAAATGATTGGATGCCAGAAATGAATACAGAACCAAGAGTTTTACTGTACACTTGCCTTTTTATAGTCAGTAATGAGAAAATAAAACATTCTGTATGACTGATAGAAGGAATGCTAGTTGAGACTAAAATGCTATAAAGAGACAAAAAACAGCTGTTTTCAGGACAGATACCTGTATGTCACTGACAGGTGAGGCACAAGAGTGAAGGACCAAAGTTGAATGTGATGCATGTGATGGTGATCCCAGGGCTCCACATCCACATCATATCTTGACCAGCAGTGAAGCTTGCACAGATGGCCCAGGCACTCAGAATCACAGAATATGTTGAGCTGGAAGAGACTCACATGAATCACCCAACTCCCATCCCTGCACGACACCATCCTCAAGAGTCACACCATGTGCCTGAGAGCATTGTCCAAACACTCCCTGAACTCTGTCAGGATTGGGGCTGTGACCACTCCCTGGGGAATGCACTCCAATGGCCACGGTCTGAGTGAAGAACTTTTTCCTAATATCCAACCTAAACCTCCCCTGACACAAGTCCAGCTATTCCTTTGGGTCCTCTCACTGGCCGTCAGAGAGCAGAGATCAGTGTCTGCCCCTCCACTCCCCCTCAAGAGGAAGCTGCAAACAGCAATGAGGTCTCCTCTCAGCCTCCTCTTCTCCAGGCTGAACAGCCAAAGTGACCTCAGCTGGTCCTCACAGAGCTTCCCCTCCAGGCCCTTCACCACCTTTATTGTTCTACTTTGGATGCTCTCTAATAGTCGAATGTCTTCTTATATTGTGGTGACTGAAACTGCATACGATATTCAAGGTGAGACCAAATCAGTGATGACAACTGCCTGTGGAAGATCTTTGCTTCCCTGCAAAGTGAGTAGGGCTTTCTGACTTGTCACTTCTGTGTTTGACGAAGTCAAGCATCGCTGCAACCTTTGTTCTCCCAGGAAGGAAGATATTTAAAGCCCATCCATGATGCACTTGAAGGGGTGCTGTGAGATTTCTAGTACACACACAAAATTAATTTGTGCCCAAAATGAAAATCTCCAACACTAAATCACTGGTGTTGGCAAACAATGTCTCTTGTAAGGGACTTACACAACCCCACAGTGTTAAAGTTCTTAGTCCTTTCATAAAAAGTGAAGGGTTTTTTAAATGTGCCTGACAAAGGCTTGCTAGAATGATAAGAGGAAACATTGGGCTGCAGCAGACTGATGGTCAGGACACTCATCAAAATACCAGACATCCAAATTCTAGTCCCTTCCCAATTGCATTGATTTAATTACAGGAGAGACTATCAACTATTCAAAAACCTTGCTGTCTGCTGTTCTGGTTTTAGCTGGGGTAGAGATAATTTTGTTAATAGTGGTTAGTGCAGGGCTGTGTTTTGATTTGGTTAAACCATGACACCTGCCAAGAAAGCATTCAAAATTTCTGTGCCAGAAGGCAGCTGGAAAATTACTGTGTCTGTATGTCCTACTGGATAAGGTCCTTGGGTGGTTATCATGTTTAATATCCACATGTTCCATGTGTTCCGTGGGGTCGGTGCTCGGAGACAGGGACAGCACACACACCAGAGCTTCATGCGACAACAGCGTGTTTTATTGTTCACAGCTTACTTCTATAGAGAGTTCAAAACTCCTGGGTATGTACAACTCATTGGTCTGATCCTCACACAGCCCAGCTCCCAACTAACGAGATATCTGCAGCCCAGGATGGAATGTGGTAGGTGCAGGTCTCTCTCCATCAACCCAAGGACTCCAGTGCCACAGGCGGTGGGGTGATTTCTTTCTTTCCAACAACTGTTGCGAGAAATTTATGCATTTTGTTTCATCACAGTAAGAATTTTCTAAATTAAGATGATTTTTTTGCTTTCATGTGAGAAGAGACCAGAACAAAAATTCCTGATGATGATGGAGTGCCTTTACCAGCAGGAGTAGAACTGCTTGCACTTCCTTGCTTTGCAACCAGGAACAGGAAAGGTAAAAGCTCAGTTTCCCTTTGTGTCAGGAAGACTTCAGTATAAATTTATAAATTGATATGCCCTGATCTGTAGGATATTATGGGCAATACAGACCCTAATGTGCATAGCAGGAATGTTCAATATTTACCTATTGGACCAAGCCTTTGGGGAATAGTGACCCATTTCTTTCTAATTCCTGAATCCCTGTGTGGCTTGAAAATGTATTAAATTCTTTGCTACTTATATGAGGAGACTTTTGACCTGGACAGAAGCAGAATGCAATCAGAGGCTGAGGTTTAAATGCCTACAGATATACACAGTTATTGAGCAGCCTTTGCCAATCCTCCTTTTGGACACATTTGTCTGTCTCACCTATGCCTTTTTTAGCTGTCTTAGATAGTGTTTAGAGCATTTTTACACTAAAAAATGCTTTTCTTTTCTTGTTTGGAGTAGTGAGTATAAACAAATATTTTGATTGCCATCAACACGAATGATTTCTGAGGAGAAATAAAGAGCTAACATTTTTTTCATTATCAAGATACACTTGAAATTAAATTTTAACAACTAAAAATACACAGAGATATGCATATTCATTTTGTTCTTCACTACTCAGGTGCTGTTAGGATTAGCTATGCATCAATTTCAACTGTGAGCAAAGACTGCCATCTTCTGACTTCCACAATATAGCTGCACAACTGAATGTACATCTTAGTTTGCCTTGTTTATCACAGGGCTCCTAACTGGGAAAAAGCCTCGGTCACATCTTGGTCCTGCTGTCTGAAATACTGTGGCCCAGTGAGGGCCTTCACAGTACACTGTTCCACCTCTGAAAGAGAAACATTTACTTATTACAAGTAAAACTTGTTCACATCTTTGCTTTCTTGCAGAGCCCTTTCTTACATAAATTTGTCATCTCATCCACACTTCCAAAGAAGTATTTTCTACTGCCATCAGTTAATTGATCAGCTGATAATTTTCTTAGCAACTTTCATACTAAGTGGTTAATGCTGTGACAACACAGAGCAAATGTGTATGTACTTCCCATTAGAGGTCAATAGCATCCCAGCAATTAATGCTACTATCTTTAGAATTCCCACTCAAAGATTTGGCTATCTGGCCTGTGAATATAAAAGTAAATATCAGGCAGTTAATCAGATGCCTCAAACTGGTCACTAAATTTTAAGTGATATTACAGGAGATCTGCAGCACGCGGAACAGATGTATCTACAAATATCATGACCAATTTCAATGCATTTGTTACTCAAAAAACAGGTCCCTTTTAGCAGAAGGAAACCATAGCTAGCAGAAGAAACTATTGTTTTCCATAGCTTTTATTCAGACTTAAGCCCCTGTCATGATACCGACAGAAAGCACAGACAGATCACAAGCTCAGGGTGTGGGAGCCCTGTCTCTGAAGCCCATTCCATCCGGATTTCACACAGTGAAATGCAGTCACTCATAGCAAGCTGTTGGTGGACATACCACTGGTACAGAAGACCACCTGGCATAGGCTCAGCAGGAAATCATGTTCTCCTCTGCTGAAGACACTGCTAATCCAGTGTCTAACATTTCCTTCTAACAAGAAGGAAATCTCTTGGCTACCAAAGCTCATCTAAAGTTTAGTGCTGCGGAGCGCAGTCCCGTGCTAGCTCTCAGCTGACACTGCAGCGAGCGTGGTCTGCTCTCTGGAAGCCAGATGATTCCAAAGTGTGGCTGTGGAGTGCGCCCGCTCCACGGCACAGGGCAGCGGACTGCATGGAGGGAACAAGGACTGCACCAAGTGTCAGAAGCAAGAAAGCAGGGAGAGACCTCCTGTGTGAGTTCCAGAGTACTTTATTCCCCTGAAGGAGTCAGGGACAGAAGGCGGCTCAAGGCGCGAGCCAAGAGCTTATAAACAAGGGCGGGTACAATGGGAGGGTACAACACATAAACCAGTGAGGGGTTACAGGGGCAGAGAGTAACTCGGGTAAACCAGTAGGGTGCTAAGGGTGCGTAAATGACATTTTCTGGAAAAAGGTGCAGGTCTGGGGAGAGACTGACATCTAGGGTGAGACAAAACATGGGGAAAAAGGGACAATCCATTAAAAATGGGAGGAGTACTGAACTAACTGCTACAACCAAACATAGTAGAAGTATTGCTGAAAATACACACCGCAACAGTTTAGATCACTTTCTATCTGACCTACAGCACTTGCATTCTCTATGTGTATCCTGCCATACAGCACAACTAACACAGCAGATTCAGAATATATCACACACCCAGACCAATTTCAATACTTCACAGTTTGATCAGTAGTCTGGAAGAGTAAAAGAGTGAAATATTTACTGGTTTGGGTGAAGAAAACAGACACCTGTACTTGCACTTGCTCTATTACTTCCATCATTATTTTAAAGAAGTTCTCTCTTCATATTCTCTTTCATGACTCTCAGAATGTTTTTATCTCTTTTAAATAATCATTTCAGCTCTTTTCTGAGGGGAAAACCTACTACTTAGAAATATTTTATGTCATATTATACAAGATCACCTTTTCTGTTAATTAATTTCAGTGTATTAAAGTGCTAATCCAAAATTTTTTCAAATATGGAAGTGACTGGATCTGAATGTTTCTGTGTGTTTATGGAAGAATAGATAAATATCCCTCATCCAAAATGCTCAATTATCCAAGAAATATCCCACTGCTGAACCACCCTAAGTAGAATTCTCATCTCTTCCTTTCCCAGCTTTTTGATGTCACTTGTTCAACCATCAGTTGTCTATTTGGTCCCTTGAGAGAAAAACCAAAACAATAGCTGGGTCTTTGATACCTCACTTGTGTATGCCCAGTATGTACAGTCCTTGTCATTCCAATACAGAGCCTAAAACACAAACTGAAATACAGGAAACTGGGATTAAAGTTGAAGAAATATTTTTTATCTCACTGTGCATTGGTTTCGCATTTTGTTAGGAGAATATATGCAAGTAACTGTGGTAACAAGTTCTTCTATGTGTGTAAATTCTTTTCTTTCCATTCAGCAGTCAAGATAAAAAAAAACTGGCAGAAAGCCCCTCTGAGTTGGAACAAGCCAAGTGACACTTCCTTAAATCCTTTAAAAGTAATAAAGGCACTTTCCACAAGCCAGCTAAAGAAACAGACCTTCATCCTGCTGGTCAGTATAAAAAAAAAACAGAAGAAAAAACAGAAGAAAGATGTTCATCTGGAGGTTGTCGTGTAGCCTGTGCTGGTTCACACTTCACTGTCCTGTTTTTCTATAAATCTTGTATTAAAAAAAAATCTAACAAGGTCTTTGAATTTTCTAAATGTGACATTGTTGATTTTAGAGAAAAATATTCAGAAAAAAAATTACCATGAATGAGAAAGGTGAGAGTCCTGATATAATTTCAGAGAATGATTAATGATTTACACACGGTAAAATAACGTCAGCAGTACACCCAGCACAAAGTAGGTTCAGCTTCAAACAGCACCAGACAGAAAATCACTTTGTTTCCAATTTCTGAGTGTAGGAGGAAGATATAAGTGTGAAATAAACTGTTTGTTCTGACCAGTTGAGAGATGGATCAGTACCCATTTTAGCCTTTCTAAACCAAAACTCTTCACCTAATAAACTTCATTTCAACAGAACTTAATAGACAGCCTACACCTAATTTCATGGGCTTAATTTCACATGATACCCATTCTACTTCAGTACAACAATAGAATTATAAAACCAGAATTTAAAAAAAAATTATATTTTTATTCTTTTTTCTGGTCAAAATGTCCTCTATGATCTCTGCTGTGGTCTCTTCATCACTGAACAAGTATATTTGCTTGCTTGACTTCCATTTCCATCTTAGAGACAAGAATGACCATACACAGTCTTGAGCATTGTGTGTCTGACTATTAGAACAAAACTAGATGCTAAATAAAGTAAAATTCAAATTTCTTCTCATCCAAGATTTCTAGCAACAAAAATAACACCTTCTCATTTCTCATATTCTGCAAAAAGTATGCACTTGGGTTTAAAGAATTATGCAGAAACTATTGGATAATTTCACTCTCAAAGACTGAATTAAACAAGCTGTAGCATCATATCCTTAATCTATGGGTCTGTGTTTAAGTGTTTCAAAGTCCAGAAGATGTTTTAAGAGCTGCAAATATTTCATAGGTTGGTTTCCTACTTAAAGCATTACTTTATTACATCAAGGAATATGTTTATGATAATCAGCATAGATAAAACCTTGAACTATAAGGATGATCAGGATGAAACAAGAAACAAAACTCCTGCATTATCTATCCAGAAAATAATCAGGTCCTAAATTCCCACATTACACATGTTTTTGTGAGTACCTAAACATGACACCATTCAAATATATTCACCTATTCTGACTTCATTTCAAATGTTCACTTGCATACTAACAGAAATATTATGAAAGGAAAAAACAAACAAAGTGATCCTGAATTGCTTATGGACATTAGGCTGCAGCAACATGAAGTATATTCAAAATCGTTAAAATTCAAACTGTACAATTTTCCAGTGCTTACATCATGGTGTTGGGAGCCTTGCCACTCCTTTGCTGATGTTGAATGCTAATACTCTGAAGAAAATTAGTATTAATGAATATTAAGATGGGAACAAGCAGCTGAAAAGTACCTGTCACTTTACAGTTCATATAACATCCTGGACATAGTCCTTCTTTTTCATAATCTTTAGAATCACATCTTGCTGTGTTGAATAATATACTCTGGAAGATTAAAAAAAAAAGAAAAAAGAAAAAAAAAACGAAAAATATAAAAGGATTGGGGTTTTTCCATAGTCATATATTTACCATACTGCTCATTGTCTTTCCAATTGTGTCACAGTCATACCCATAATTTTTCCAGATAGTATCCTGAACTGATTACCTATGTTATACCAATGAGAAAAAAGGCTCTAGGAATTTAAAAAAAAGCAAGGTAAAGCAAATACAATCAGAGAGTTTAGTCTTGTGGAGTTACCATATCAATGGATTGAAATTTTTTTCTTCTATTTCTTTTTTTCCTTTTTCTAAAAGTATCTTTAAAGGTAGGCAACAAGACTGAAAATTTTAGTAAACAATTTGAACCCTCTTACATGCTCAGAACTTTGCTGAATGCAATGAAGTAATTGCCAAGTATCTTAGTGTGAGATGAATTTGATACAACTTCGTCTTCAAATACCTGATGGGTGCCAATAAGGAAAACTGTTGCAAAAAGTGTTGCTAAATGTTGCAAATACAAAACTGTTGCAAAATTTGCAAACTGTTGCAAATGATTGCATTGTTAGTAAGTTCGAGCACATCCTTCCGCATAAAACAGATGAGGATCCATGAGGTTATACATGCCTTTATGCTCTTCTAGGACTACAATAGTTTTTTCAGAATTCCACTCAACTAAATATTTGGCAACATTTCAATCAGTTTCTCTTATTTAAATTTTAATTATATAGAATTTTGCGAAAAGTAAAGTGCAAGTAAAAAAATCCCCAAAACACAGATGTTATATGAAACCCAGAGAAGTCTTTGGGTTCTGTCTTCTGGTAACTTACTAACCTTCAAGACTAGTACTGGAAATTTGCTGACCAATACATGGGTTTTTTTCAATTTCATCCTTTTTCCTTCATATTTAACCAACATAATTGTGATGGTTTTAGGTTCAATAGGTTTAGGCAATTATTCTCACGTTATTGTAAGCGCTGTCTGAAAATGAGCATAATTTTTGCTCTTTCCTGCATCTCTTCTTTAAGAGTGTTCTGAAAGGGGGAACTGGCACACACTAAAATATTCAAGTCCTCTAATTTTAAGACATTTCCATCTTATATTTGATTGAAAAGCATGTCAATAATAAGAGGAGAGACATCGTAGCTGTAAAGATCACAACTTCAAGGTAAATCATGCGGATCACTCCTTCTTGGAAACAATGTCTTTCTAGAATTCCTTTTATATAATTCACCTTTTATATAATTTAGAATGTGGATGAAGGAATACAAAACATGTGTGAAGAAGAAAGAATCTTACTCAAATTCAGCTCGTTTTGCATGGAATGTTATTCACCCAGTTTCAACACAACTATAATTGAATTTAACTAAATTGAAATTACATTCTCCTAAGTAGAGTCACCTAATCTGAGGAGTCCTTTTCATCTCATATGCAGGGTCTGAATGCAACACTTGTGGAGTTTTCTTTTATTAAAAGCTTAATGTACGTTCACTAATGTAGGTTTAAATGTGGCCTAATTATTAATCAAATATATTTCAGCAGGAGGAGGGCCAACATTCAAATAATGATTAATTGAAAACTTAATTAAATACTTCAAGACATCACATGAAAGTGTTCTGATAAAGCTTCAGGTCATGCAGTTTGCATCTGAATCTGGGTAATGAAAATGAAGGATTTGATCCAGAAGCTTTTGTAGTCAGTGACTGAAATTATCCCAAAGCTGCTGAAGAAAATCTGTCTGAACACTTGCAATTAAGTTTTCTGGGAGAGCTTTGCATAATGTGGAATATAAAACAAAGAGTTGGCTTCACCTGGCCATTCCAAATTGCTAAGCTTCTATGTTTCCTGTGTTGTAGAACAGCACTTTACAAAACTTTATCCAAGAGTCACAGAAAAAAAATATTTTTGCACTCTAATTGGAACAGAGGCTAAAAGATGTAAAGAATATTGGTTTTAAGTAAGTTAAATTTTATTGCTTACATGCTTCATTCTGCATGGTTAGTCACAGCATACTGATGGGCAGCAACTCACACACCTTCTAAAAACTTCCAGATTGTAAAATCAGTCTGATCTATCCACAACAGAAAACATTTGTTTAATTATTTTCAATTTATGCCACATTTTTCCCAACCCACAGGTGGTTCATATCGTATACGATATAACTTTGATGTAGCACTGTTCCTAGCCACTCTGGATGAAGGATCCTGCTAGTGGTTTGTTTTAAAATCAGTTATGGAGGGTTGAATTAATACTGAGAGTCCTGTATGCAATTATGCTGATGTGTGACCTTCCTACATAAAATCTTCAGGACAAAGATTCATTTAATTCACAGAAAATAAATCCAGAGGCAGAGAAGACAAAAAGGGAAGTCATGGTAAGAACACTTTACCGAAAAGCTTGCCAACATGTAAAACAAATAAATTGGACTGCAGATGTATTTTTCATGGAGATAAGCTGGGATGGGAGATGGAGGTGGAAATGGATGTGTGTGCTTGCACACACATACCTGAACACATGGCCATATATGTACAGAGCAAGGGGTCATAGCCTCAAGCTCCACCAGGAAGGTTCAAGTTAGACATCGGGAAGAATTTCTTCATGGAAAGGATAATTCCCCAATTTAGTGTTCCCACTGAGACCATTCCAAACCACGCACCTCTCCCTCACTCCCTCATCCTCCCATCCCTCCCGTGCAGCTGGATGGAGAGGAGAAATGGAGGTACAAAAAGTAAATGATCATAGGCTAAGAACAGTTTACTGGAAACAGCAATGGAATAAGATAACGAAGTGTAACAGCAACAATACTGACAGAGGGTAGGAGAAAAAGGTGAATTATCTCAATGAGATTGCTCACCCCACCATAGAAAACCCCTAACGATACCTGACCACTCCCTCCGCCTTGAAAGGTCCTGGAAGGGAGACTTTCCTTGCACCCCCTTACCCAGCAATGATGCGAGGTGGTAGAGAATAACCTCTGGGCCATGGTCAGGCCCCCTCCCAGCTACTGAGAGAATTAACCCTGTCCTGGCTGGAACCAGGACAATAGCCCAGCTCACTTCTCTTTTCTAAAGCAACGCTGTGGCCCTGCTGTGGATTATGCCATATTTTTTGGCATTAATTGCTCAGCTCTGGCAGTACAAAGCCATCCACAACACAGGGTTTGAAGGACGTACTTTCCCAGACAGCTGGAGCTGAGTGTATTCTGCACCACAGTGGGCTTCAAGTGCCTTGTTAATGTTCATGTAAAGGTGGGATATATCTCCCTGCTGGCTGGTATTAAGGCCAATTTGGTAAACACCTATAGATTTTACTTTTCCAGCTCCACAAAGCAGTTCATTAAATTGTTTGATTGATTTCCCACTTCTGCCTAGTTCTTGCTCCTGTATGCCTTGATGTCTTTCTCTGAAGTATAGAAAGGAAATTACATGATTAAATAAGGAAAAGAGAAATACCGTAGCTTGATTTCCACTGCCAGCAGCAGCATATTATATAGCTACATACATCTGAGCCACATTTATGAAAATAGAGAAATCCATACCTAATACAGAGAAAAGCTCCTCAACTATATAACCTGTCATTCAAGAGAGATAACTCACATTCTTATTACCAAGAAAAGCCAAAATGAAAGAGTGTTTCATAAACAGATTTTTGATGTAGAGCTTACAAGGAGATGATATCACAGTATCTTTCACTCATATACAAGGGTGCCTTAACAGCTGAGACAATGCAGTCTGCCTTGCTTCTCATATCTTTAACTATACTGAAACTCTAATTTAACCTTCTATGTTTCATTGAAAGCAAAACCAAGCACAGCACCAATCTAAGAAAAAACAAAAAACAAACAAACAAAAAAAACAGCAAAAAAAGCAAATTAACACATCTGGAGACTGTGTATGATTATCAGCTTTTTCTACTCATTGAAACAATTCAGTTTTTTGCACTCCTCATTACTGTTTTTTCAGGAGTCTTCACCAACATATAGATTTCTTTCTGGCCTCATAATGGCATAATTATCTCTCTGAAATTAATGTCTTCATAGCTTGCCCTAATCATAATTTGTATCCTTACAAGTGCAGACTGTGAACTGACGTTCGGCTATAAAGCTGATAAAAAAGGAAGCCTCATGTTAGATTGGACTCTGCCTGAAGACAGCCCAGTCCAACGATCCCACTGCTCTTTAAAAACGCAGTTTTAGAAAACCAGAGTGACACCATCTTGATAAGCATCCAACCCCTCTCCTGTTGAGCTGTTCTTCAGTCGTTTCCTCTCTGAAGCATCGTGTTACACAGATCTCTGAAGCAAAGATCTAGTAGGCTGTGCCTATGTTTTTTTCTCTTCTTAGCTGGAATAAATGAAGAATTCATAATACATAAATGATTGTTATGATGGATTTGGAAATGATAACTTGTTATCAAGTTTCATCCAGATTTTTTACTGTCTCCTTTTGTGTCCTCTACAATAAATCCATGAAAAGTGAGGAAAACTGGTGTGTAAAATTATCCATTTGTGTCTGCTCCCAAGTATAAATTCTGACTTCCCAAACAGTCCCCTATGTGGGGCAGGCCATGCTCTTTCTTGTTGCTTGCTTCCTACTAAACCAGAGCAAGGAGTACATATGATCCTTAGATCCTCCCATCCATAGCTCAGTAAATTGTCCTGAGCACCCTGCTCTGTAGTTTTGGCTGACAGCAGTAGTAGCAGTCACACTGGACTGGCATCCACACAGGCAGCCCTGCAACCACCACCTCCTTCAGCTTAATCAGCCTGACAGCGTCTATGTGCCTGCCTGGAGTTGCTGGTAGGTGGAGCACAGTAGGACTCTCAAACATCAAGTAACTGATCACTGATTTTCCTGACTCGCCAGGGAGCTTCAGGAAACATTTGCTTCACATGCACCTGTCAGGTATATCATCCCACATGAATTTTGCTCTGAAAGTTTTGCCATCTCCTCTGGTCTGTCATGCTGTCTGCTGATACATGTAAGTGCACAAAACAGAAACATGGAATTTTTCTTAAATAATATTCCCTTATCTCAGTGACACTTTTGTTCATGATACTCTATGCAGGGTAGAGGCAGTCACCTTCAGTTGTTTTCTTTTTATTTTTTTTTCATTTTCCTTCTTTTCATAGTTAACTACACTTCGGCTTATAAAGTTTTCATTTCATGAAGTTCTGGGATGATATGGAAAAGGCAGGAAAACTGCATAGGTAACAAAAATGGCAAACATGAAGGAAGTCTATATGTTTCTACTCTTGCTTTACTTATGCCTTTTATTAACCTTCTCACTAACATCCACCTGATCTTGTACCTCTTGTGGCCTACAAATCATTCTTGCACTCAATCTCTTTTAGGGAGTCCTTTGCTTTAATCTGTAAATGCCTTTTGAAGTACCTGATTCAGTATCTTGATCACTAAAATCCAGTCACTTTACTAGCTTGATTCTTTCCATCTTCTCCAAACTGAGTCAATCCACACTGATTTCAGAAAAAGTCAAAAAGGAGCTGCACCCATGTTCTAACTTTTCAATTTAAAGTTTTCTATTATATGTGCCTTGTTTAGTTTGTCATTAGATATCAGGACACTGTCATAAACTTCATTTTCTTCAAGTTCTTTTTTTTATCTCACTCACTCCTGTAATTCTAATGAACATGTCCTTAGCCTAAACACCTTGCTGCTACAAATAGCTGCCTTCCAAACAAATAATTTTCAAACTTCTTGCTTTCCCTTTCTGAGCACTGTGCAATCTCACAGCACTTACTTGCTTCTTTATTTTCCCTCCCACTCCCCTTCTCTACTGTCAGTCTTTTACTGTCAGCTTTGACCTGAAAGCTGTGGCTGTCAGGATAGAGAAATTAAAATTCATCTACCGGAGGTTTATTCACAGGGAGGTAGAGCAGAAGGAGGAGCACAAGGCTGTAGATCCACTGAGACTGGTATTCCCAGCTGAAGCCGGTTGTTAGGTTTTACATTTAATTGCACCTCTTATTTTTCACATCTTCAGTACTTTCTCTTTTACCTCTCTTGTTTCATCTTTGACCTTTATCAAGCAAGGAACAAGAGATCAAGAGCTTTCACTGTGTGTTTTATTGGGATCCAATTAAAAACTATTATAATCATATAATCAATTTCAGAGTTTTCAAAGCAGTGCTGCCACTGAATTTTGGTTTAATTCACAGAACGATAACCTAGATAGGGTTTCAACTGGTTTTTTTTTTTTTTTTTTTTTTTTGTTAAAATAAGTAGTTTATCTTCAAAACCTGGAGCAATTTCATTTCCTTGTTCCATTAACTCTCTTGGGTAAAGAGCAAAGCTGGCATCTTCCCAGCAAATGTATCTGACATAGAATTCTCTCTGCAATTTTTAGCGAAGAAAACAGGCCACCCTTAAATGAAAGTTTCAATTTACCTCTTCCTGTACAGTGATGTGTAAGTAGTAGGAGTTATTATCCTTTGTGGACAACAGCTTGACTCTCCAATCAAAGAAGTTCCCACCAACTTTTAAATTCAGATCAGAGCAATTTTTCTGTGCTCTGGAATATTAATGCTTATTTCTGTGTTGATTTTTCTCTGATGGAAGGCATGCATTCTTGCTACGCAGCCACTATTGAAGACAAACTAAGCAAAGTAACAAGATACAGTGGTTAAGGTTAAGATAATGAAGTTTTATTGCATCCAGCTGTAGAGTCTCAGCACAGGAAGGACACTGACCTGTTGGTGTGAGTCTGGAGAAAGCCAAAATTATTAGAGGGCTGGAGAACCTCTCCAACAAAGACAAGCTGAGAGAACTGGGATTGGTCAGCCTGGAAAAGAGAAGACTTTGGGGTGAACTAATTGTGAGAAAAGCAAGCCCATCTAGGTCATTCTGAACTGACCTATCTTTGCCCTTCTTTTAGATATGGAAACACATTCTATTTTAATGGTTGGTAGCAAAAATTTAAAGAAACTATTAATTCTTGATTTTGAAAAAGAAAAGGTTTTTTTCTTTTATCCAAAGTAGTTTGCCCCAAATTTTACCTGAAATCCTTACAAGCTGCTGGATTCTGTTTTAAAAAGTACATGTTTTTGAAGTGCTCAGTTGTTTATCTTAAATTGATTTCCTTGTAGTGGTCAGGACATTAAAGGACACTGTACTGAAGTGGTTTATTTATCTTAGCTTTAAGATTTGTTCCCTGTTACATATAACTTTCTTTCTACTTCCTTTTAAATTTTTTAATTAATTTCCTTTAAGGAACACACACAACTTTTGTGGGTTTTTTCCCTCCAGTGCTACCTACTTTATTCGTCTATATGTGCCTTGATTAGATTTGAAAGGGAACTAATCTATAACAACTTCCCTCAGAACAATTTGGAATTCTTTTAGTGTGAACATTAACCAGTTTTCCTCACTTAATATGCTGCACACATAACAGCAAAAATGCAAACAACTCTCACCTCTGACTCATATTCACACATGCCCCTTATTAGTATATTTAATGCAAAATGGTTTAAACAGTACGTTATCAGAGCAATCAAACATTAAATTTGATTAATAAATTCTTTTTTAATGTAATTTCTACAGTATTAAGAAGAAAAAGATATGGATAATGGCTACAGTAACTTGTTTGTTTATATAATGGACTTGCATCAACATAATGAGTTATTTTGCAGAGAATTATGACTGGACAATCACTGTTTCATGCTGAGGAAATGATCACCAATGGAGCTTATGCCAAGACATTCCTGGCAGCCCTTAATATTAAAGCTGTAGTAAAGAAAATATATCATGTGCATTTAATTGTAATCAATCCCTCATATCCAGAAATAGATACATTTACATGCCCTGGCATCTCACTACAAAGCTAAATATTTACAAAAACAATGCATATTTATATTTAGAGCTAAAGCCAAGCCATCAGTTTTCTCCAAAAGTGACTGTGTTCAATCAATGTTCACGTCTCCTGTAATATTCACCATTAAATGCACATATGAATTTCATTAGTGAAATGGGATGTATATTACAGGTTACACTAAGAGCTTAAATGCAACAACTTACCTTTACACACATGCAAGTCTATCTTAGCAAACATGCCTTTTTTGTTACTTATGACTAATGTTGTTGTGAGCATTTTGCTATTGAATTTAAAGTTGGACGGATTTAACAGTGAACACTGTTTTCATGAAAGACTTGAAAGATTAGTCTAAAGTTCCTTTTACTTGATCATTAATATCATCTTGATTTTCTAAGTCTTCCTGAATAGCAATGGGAGCTACATCTGTGAATTGTAAGATCTAGCTATTATGAAGTCATTAATTTTAATCCCCCCTAGAAAGGAGAGATTACTCTAAAGTTAAATCACTGAGCAAAGCATTTGGTTTGGTAAAATTAAATCTCCAGTAAATATCTCTCTTGTGGTTTAACTTGACTTTAAATAAATTCAATTCAGACCGATTTTACTCTGAAAATAAGTAATACATATGAACTGGGGCAGGATATGCCCATCTGGCATTAAGATTACCTAGACCTGTATCTCTGGCTTCAAGCTATCTGCAAGCACTAGAATATGGATTTATTAAAAAAGCAAGTGGGGCAGCGAGGACTTCTGCCATTCATGAATAGATGAGGCACATATATTTTATCCCAAGAAGTCTAAACATCTAGGGATTTTCTGGCTGAAAAATAGACAGCATGGGGAAGGTTGAATTCAATAGGGAGGCTTGCAGAACAGTAAAGCCAGCCCCTCTTTGTATTGCCCAAAACACAGTGATTGTGGATGAAGGCTCTTACTCCTATTGTTCTAGTAAGGTAAGGCAGCCAGAAGCCATATCTTCCATTTTTTAAAAAACTTTTTAAAAGAGGTTTTAATAGAGAATCCATGTAAGGGGGATTCGGGGAGGGGAGGGGGGATCAGGCATGGAGTTTTACCCCTGCTTCTCTGCAGAAGTGAGAATTCTGATTTCAGCTGGAGAAATCATCACTGAAAGGAAAAGCTAAAATAGCTTGGTGAAAAGATGAGTTATAGCTATAGAATTCAAAGCCATATAGGCAATCTAAAATGAAGGAATTGTAATTGCCCAACTGAGTTGCTTCAGACACATATGTTTGTGGGGTTTTATACCTTATGTACCTTACTAATTAAATATATTCATTACATTACACTGACCATAATAGAAAGCCTAGAATTTGAAATATGTCATTTATTTTAGGGAAATTGCCTATAAAAAGCTTTTTAGCAGTAGCTTCTTTTTTCAGGCATTTGAGCTACAATCTGTACAACTCCATGACACTGACACCATCACTAGGGAATATGTTCTGGTATTATCCAAAGACAATTCAGAAGTACTTTTTCTTTTCAGTGTTTGTTAGAATTATTGTCAATGAAACCAAATGTGCTGGTGTGAAGAGAACATATCTTCCATTAACTGCAGTAATTGTAATTTGCATGACGTCTTTTACTTTCAGATATTACACAGGTCATCCAATGCTTCACTAAGGTTATCAGGTAATTAGGCTTCCATTTTCATGTTACAAGTGCATTTAAGGGTCAAGACAAAGATCTAAATACAAGTACTGAGCACACACAAAGAAATACAGAGTTTCTGCACCAAGAGACTTACAGACTTTAAAGGAGAGAAAGATAAATGGAACGGAGAGATAATAGTGGGAAAAAAGTAAGCAAATGCTCATAGTGGCACAGATCCAGGAATAAAATCCAAGTCCCCAATACCAGACTGTGTTAATGCTCCTCCTGTGAAAAAATTAACTGTGAGCTGCACCCTGTAAAACTTCATCCATCCTGTTAATACACAGAAACATTATGTCATATGCATAAGAATTTAGTATGTTGTCTTTTAGAAGACTTAAACCACATTTTTAGCTTTGAAAAACCCTCACAGAGATAGATTTATACAAGTCAAGTTTATCTTCATCAGCTTCAAAAACAGTCTTATTTTACTCATAAAATAAGATTCCACACTGACACAGACAAGACAACAAATTCAATATTCCTCACTTTCCGATGATGCTGGCAATCTTGCCATTGCATTTCCAGACAGAACTCTTAGCAATGTTGTTAAGTCTCTCTCTTACGCAACCTTCCCAGAAACAACAGATATGAAATAAATTGCTGGAATAGGGATCTGTTCCAGTTTACAATAGCTAATCCAGCCCAGAGATCTGTTAATTTCTTTCTTATTCCTCCTGAAAACACTTGTTCACATCATCTACATCTACTGTGTAATTCAGGGGTGTCCTGGAGGCAGAGTTTGAGACCAAAGTTACCTGTATCACTCCCTTTCAAGAGATCTCAAAAGCAGCTTAGCAGGTCTTGGAAGGGTTCTCTAAAAAGCCATTCCAGTGAAAAATGGCATAATTGCTGAGGTTAATAAAATTATGTCTTCATAAGCCACATTGAAAGAATGTTCAGTTCCAAAAAAATTAAAAAATTATTCAGAAAATCAAATTATTTTTTGGAGTGGGTATCTTTTCAGTGACTGATTGTTTTAAATTTCTTATATTTCCATATACGATCATTATCTTCTCATCACTTGAAACTTGCAATTGAAACAGATATAACTGTAGAAAGACAGCATATTAAACAAACTTCTGTAAAGCAGCTTTTGTAATATGTTCCTTAAAAACCCAAGGTAAGAACATGTATTTTAGTCAATCTATAGCATTTAGTCAGAAAATTGAAATATCTTGAACTTCCTGGCAACAGATGTAAATTTTTATGAGCTTATTTTCATTTTTTATGTGTCACTTTTCATGTATTTTAAACTGATCAAGAGACAATTGGGAAAATGTAGATCTAATTAATACTATGAGTATTCCCAATGGATTTCCATTATGTTATTTAACACAGATATTTCAATAATTGTGATATAGCAAGAGAATTTTGTATCAAATTCTTTTGTAAAATTTTTTTCCTTTTTTTTTCTGGGCAGAGGTAGGTATGAACTGGCCCATGGTAGAGGGCATTTGGGAAACTCCTCAATCTGTTTTAAAGACTGAGTTTTCCCAGTAACATTATGTAATTCATCATCTATCTTAAGCTATCAGGATAGAGATTTGTATATTGGAAATTATATTCATGAACCTTCTGTACACACTTACATAAATACACACACAAAACCATGGATGATTTCCAGAGGAAATAGCCAAAATAGCCTTGATTTTTATTATTTTGCTATTTCAGATCAGTCATATTCATTGTCAGTCTGCTTCAGAGGAGGCTACAGTAAAAACCCAAGAAGTTTGGTGGTAGCTCTGCCTTGGAAAAACAAATGCCTACTATAAAAAAATAAATCAGTAATTAAAAAACCAAATACCTCTTCATTTGTATGAAAAAATAGTGTATATATTCAAGCACATTCGAGACCTTCCCAAAATGCAAGGAATATATGAGAAATTGCCTCCTTTTACAAATTGAATAATTTGTCAAGATAATAAGAAGTCATTTATTTGTGCAGACCTCATCTGATTTGACTCCTTCACTGCTTTTTACTCATGATCCTTCCTCTCCTTATTTCTCTCATCAGTGACAGTTCTCCATGTAATTTAGAAGCTCCAGTTCCAGTTTTTTATTGCTGATCTCTCAATTCTGGAGCTCAACTGAAGTCGAGAAAAGAGGCCAAGCCAATTTCACTGGAAGAATCAATAAGCATGTCTTCTTCAGCCTCCCCACTTCAAATTAAATCATAATTCCTGTTCTATCACTGACTTCATGCATATTTCCTTGAGAAATTGAGGAACTTCCAATGTTAACATTTTCTCTATGAGGCAAACACCTATATATCTAGAGCACTGTCTAAGAGTCAGATTTTGAAACATTTAAAGTAACCATATGGTCACAGATTTTGTTGGTTCTTTTACATCAAAAATCACAATTTGAAACTGTAGCAACCAAGGCATTTCATTATTACTATCCCTACTATCAGCACCACAGCTCAAGTTTCTGAAGACGTCAGCTGTTTGTTTTGGTAGCTCACACAGTTTGAGACCAGTGCCTACCCATAAATGCTTCTGAAACACTGCTCAGTAATTCCTTTGGGGAAAAAAATAAGGCAGTAATTGCATGTCAGTGGGATTAATTAATGTTTGCCAAGGAATATTAAAGTATTGTGTTATTTCTGCCTGCCTAAATAATTTTTCAGTTTAACCATTCCAAAGACTAAGTAGGATTATTTTACAATTTAGAGACTGAATTGTAGAGTGTTTTGTTTGAGAGACCCAGCAAAGCTTCATTAAAAAAAAAAATTATTTAACTCATTGCAATTAAATAGAAATCATTCTTTTTATCAGTTCAACCAGCATTGTAAGTATTATCAGCATATTTGTTCAAATTATGCATCACTGTCTTAAGGGGCCTAAGAAAATAAAGCAAAAAATATTAGTAAAATGAGGTCAAGTTTATGAAGTTTAAAACATCTGAATTGTGGGAGGAACTCAATGAAACTTTAAGTACAGCTTTCATTTCTGTTTGCTGGAATATTCACAGGTATCTGCAGCATGAACACAGAGGCACTACTGAATGCTTATAATAGCAAAACTATATTCCTCTCAGTTTTAATACAGGTACTGTAGAGAAAACTATATTGAAAGTATAGGAAAAAACTTAATCTAAAATTCTGACTACGTTTACAACGTGGTAGTCACAAAACAAATATAGGAATAATATACTCCACAGGTTTTATTGCCCCAAACAAGACAAACAAAACATAAATAAAATAAATAGGCAAGGATAGAGTAGATGAAAGCAGTGAGTGTGCTTTTAACAGTGTTTCCAGCTCATAGTACCTCCTGCTATAGACTGTAGACACTGCTGGGCTGGTGATGATGTATCCTGGTGGTGGGAGGAGGCCTCACCTGGGCAGGATTTTTGTTCATGCTATGCTTCTGGAGATTTCTCAGCTGTGCTGAAAGGGTTCAGGACACTCATTCCTCCTGTGACTGAGCTCTTGCAGCTGTTGCTCTGTGTTGGCTCATGTTCTGTGATGCCAGCAGTGCAGCCAGAGCCCCGGACTGCACTCATGAATCTTCTTCTCTGTCCTCACCTGCAGAGGGTAGGATCCACCTCCCTTGGATTGCCCCAGGACAATGTGGTCAGGCTCCAAGTGCTTGCTTTGTCTTGAGCAACCCAGGCACCCACTTCAGGCTCTCCATGGCACAAAAAGCTGTGGGCAGCCATGTACAGCGTCAGTGACTGGGCTTGATCAGCCAAAACTCTGCACAGATCCCATGTGTCATCAGCCTTATCCTTCTTATAACTCCTTCCTTTTTTGTGCATAACATATCCTCTCCATAGGTCCTACCTTTGTGCTGTCAAACAGATCTGCTTGATTGCAAAGAAACTACTTATTGCTTCTTCCAATACTCATGTATAAACTAACAGAAAAAAAATATCTCAGAAGAAATCCTTCCCCTTCTTTTCCTTACTGAAACACTAGGATGCAGGAAGAAATTTCCACACCTGAGTCAGTGTCATCAGCCCTGTGCAACTTCAAAGACAGATATTTTGAGACATGCCAGCAATTTCTCAGGGCCTACCACCACTAGATTTTCTTGCCTTTCTTCGGACTTTAGCAAACGTTATGCACTGGAAAATGTCTGATCCACATTAACTAGGACCTAAACCAAACTTTGTGTGGATTAACAGTAATTTTGTAGTAATCTTTACCAGAAACAGGATTTCAATAAACATCTGTGCTCAGCAGTAATTCAGAAGTTAAGAAAAATGTTACACAAGGAGAGCTACAAGACGTAAGAGAACTTTGATTAAAGCTAATTTGACAAAGAAGTTGCAACAGAATACTGATTGCTTGAGGAGCCTCCTTTTTTGCTCCTAGTGAAACTGGTATGCTATAATTTGCCCTTCCTGGCTATTATCAAATTTTTTTTCAGTTTCTTAACTTGACGGAAGTTTTCAGGAGCCAATGGACATGCCTAAGACAAATAAATAACACAGGTAGGACTCCAGCTTTGCATCTGCCGAAGATCAGAAAGACCAAATTGCAGTGTCTGCCTGCAAATAGTCCTTTAAAATAGGAAATCAATCAAGTGGAAAAGAGTTTTAAAAGAACAAATGTTAGATAGGACCTTACCTTACGTTTTTGGGGTTTTCTTCCCCAGCATGAGTTATTCACCTTTCTGCCACTTTATTTTTAAGAAATTTTCAGTGTAATCTGCCTAACTTAGAGTAGTTAGGAAATAAGAAGGGCTGGTTGCCAAATTCTTTAAAAGGTCTGTGCCAAGTAATATCAAGTCCTTCTTTCTCACTGTCTCACTACCCTCTCTCTCTCACCGGAGAAAAAGGGATTTATGTATCTTCTGTTCTTGAATCCTGTAGATTTTTTCCACCAAAAATGGCCTACAGCACTATTTTCACTCATCCAAACCAAGTAAAGAAAGGACATTGTAATGAAAGAAAATTGCCAACTAGTCTTGGCAGTCTCTGCTGTCCCTGTACCCATCAGGTACCACTCCAGCATCCCATGGATGCTTCTTGAACACCTGTGATTGTTCACAGTTTTTTCAGCAGCAGTGGTTCTCTGCCCTTTGTCCCTGCCACAAAATGAGATCCCCAGCTTGCCTTTGCTGCATATATTTTGCATCAGATGTCAAGTATAAACAGTTTTTTTGCTCTTCCACTGTCTGGATATATTTGACGATTTGTACCCTCTTTTTATGTGTTTCCAGAGTGCTGTTGGAACATTTGGAAGTAGATGTCTGCTGAAAAGGCATAGAGACTAATTAAAATTTCCTTGTTGTGGAATCCAAATTGTCTAAAAAACTTTAAAACAGAATTACAAAGAGGAGAAGAAAAAATTCTACTGTAATTCTTTCTTCTAGTTTTCTGTACAAGTTCAAAAATTATTTGCACTGCAACCCAAAAATAAGGATTGTATTTCTCAGTGATTGACCAGGCAAGGCCACTAGATTCTGAGAGCAAAACCCTGAGTACCAGGACTTCAGAGATGCTTCAATCTGAATATGTAGCATCAGTAACACTGGAGAAAAAATACACCCAGACAGATAATAGTATGTAGAATATATTCATATTCATTTGCAAGCTAAAAATTAATGCAACAAAATTAATGTCCAGCTTTACATAATCTGGAAAAATCAGAACTGACTGTATTTCCAACCGCTGTTTAAACACAAAGAAACGATTTTCAGCAAAAATGTAGTCAGAACAGATATATATATATATATACTTAAATCTCAAAGAAACAGGATATTGGTGAATTTACTACCTATGTTTACAGAGTAAAAACTTCAAACCTGAGCCCCAGAAGCCCTTGAAGCACCACATTACATTTCTCTGAACATGCTTTCTTTATATGAATTTCAAACCTTACATAGGCAGGAAAAGTTTGATTAAAAATATAATACTCAAATGCAGGCATTTATTTTTTAGCTCTAAATTTATTTGTTTATAAGCAACTTTGACCGAGAGCAATGAACAACTATACAAAGACAACAAAAAATATGGATCCAAGTATTTATTCTAGTTTGGGTCTAACACCACTTAACACTTTCTTATTTTGGAAAGAAGTCTGAAAGAAGAGAGAAACTGCCTTTAAGGAAATGCCAGATTTAGTTTAAATTCTGGAAAAGTAAGAAAAGACCCAGGGAAACAGAAGGTTGTGATAGAGTGCTGTTTGCAGCAGATGACACAGCTTTGGCTGAGAGACAACAGCCAAAGTTGCAAAGTCAATTTTAATCTTCATAAAAATCCACTGATACCCTTTCATACACTGGCAGGAAAAACGCAATTCAGGATAGATGTAAAAAGATGTGTGTTTAAGAAGTAGAATTAAAACTCTTAACTCACATGTTCCTTATTTATGGACAAATTCAGGTCCCAAACTTGCATTTAAAAGGTCTTCCTATATAATTTGATTCAGGATCCTATGTACACAATGGGACTGAGTCCTTTCTGAAAAAAAAATATTCTCAAATAAATGACTGTTAATAAAATGTTTTTCCACTGAATGTTTTAGTAATGTTAAAATATAAAAAGCTGCACAAATAAGAACACAGAAAACTTAACATATTTTGGAACATACTAGAAATGTTACATTTGTTAAACTACCATTGATGCTTAGACAGACCCCAAATAGACTAATATACGAGTTACAAATATTAACTGGACATGTATCTGAAACCAGACAGTCCATATCCCAAAGATTCTGCAGTATTAATTCTGTTGGATACATCTGGTCAAGATGTGGAAATTATCTGTGTCTACCTGTGTGACTGACATGTTGACGTGTGAAATCCAATGAATTTTTAAAAAATTGTTTGGAAAACTTTTTTCTTTCTTTATTCCCCCAGAAGAAAATTCATCTACTGTTTGCACACAGAACCATAAAAAACACTTCAGCCACATCAGTCAACTGTGTAGTTCTGGAAAAGCTATATTTTTATGGACTGCAGTCTTTCAAAAATGGATTGGACTCACCCCAATGGAACAGCTGACAGCACTTATTAAGTCCTCTGTCTTGGGTGAAATCCAGTCTGCTCTGCCAGCTTGTTTCACAATGACATCCTTGTTTTCAGGGCACTGATAAAAAGTCTGACCTGTTGTGTGTAATATGAAGCATTTTTTATTATTAGAATGTACTTTTTTTTTGTCCTACTGCAGAAATTACTTAGAGCAAACTGTTTTGTGATAGATTGAGACTGTGAACAAAATCCCAGGTGACAAAACCTCCAGGATTCAAAAATCATACTGAATCTGGATGAGTCCTCCTGGCTCAGTGGAAGCTGTACCCATTGTCTCTCCATTGTCCATTTTGAAAGGCTTATATAGAAAAATATCTTTAGTCTATAACTCCAGTGTTGCTTTAGGATGTCTCAATGTGAAACAATTTTAAAAGTGTCTCTTTCTTCCTTACTATAGCATCAAAAGCCAGAAAATTTCATCTCCTCTCTGACATGTATTAGGGATTTTGGTTCTCCCTTCTCCTCCACAAGGAAAACGCTCACACATCTTCCTCAGAAATATTTTGCGTATATTTATAACTAGGGGAGACTTCTGTCCTCTCAGCCGTATAAATTGGATATGCAGAATGTTCACCCCAAGACCTGAGCAGACAGTGTGTCCATTTATCCATCCATCCATCCATCCATCCATCCATGCTCTGCAAAAGGGCAGGATCCTGGCTCCTGATCACTCTGCTGCAAGTTTCAGATCTCATTTGATTTCCTCAATGTTCTCCTGCAAAAATGCAAGGAAGTTCCAAATATCTTGCCCAAGAGTCATGGCATTTAATCTAACTTTAAGTATCCCTTTAGTCTGTTCCTATAATTGGAATGGTAGACCTTCTCCTATGACTCTGCTGCTTTCTGAATCCCTCCCTCAGACACTGTTTTCTTCTGCCTTCATATGTTTTGAAGGGTAGAAAATAATAAAAAGGAGCCTTCATTCTACAGAGTGGGTTCTTCAATCTCTAAATCTCATTTAAGAACAAGTCAATTTATCAACTGTGCCTCACCTCTGGAAACTGGCAAATTGCAGCAAACCACAATGTTTTTTAATACTAAACTTTCAAAACCTGCTTAATGTCTGAACTCTTTTGGTGCCTCCAAAGTTCTCTCTACCAAAAACATGCATGATTAGGATATGATGAATGTCATCTTGTTATTAGTGCAGACGGCTAGAAGACAATAAACTGTTTTTAAAATTAATGCTTAAAAAGGGCAAATTAAAACGAGCAATTTGGTGAACCAGTTTGGAACAGAAAATTGACCAAGTAGCAATGTCTTCTTTCACCCTCAAGACCTTCAGGTACACTTGAAGAACATCAAACAACAAAGGTGTCTTCAAAGGCAATTAGGAATAGACACGTTTTTTCCTATAGGTATAAGTTAAGCTGCCCAAATACAAGTTTTTTCTGATCTGGAAACTAAATAGGTCACTTCTGCATCCAGGCAAATAAACGACACTGAGGAAACAGATGCTTAAATATTTTTCAATATTCACAGTGATATTTATGGACAACTCATGACAGCAGCAGGGTGAATGGACATCTGCATGCATCTGCTGGTATACAAAGGGCAGCTGTGGTGGAAAAGGGGAAGAAGAAGTGACTGGAAGTCTTTTTTGAAAAATAGTTTGAAGAAATGGAAAGGGAATATGGTGTATGTTTCAGGAAAGATACTGGTGACATGGTCTGTAACCTCAGCTGTTCAAAGCAAGTGCCTGTCAAATAGATGGGAAAGTGGCCATTGCTAACAGGCAGCTACAAAGCAGAGATTTTTATAAAAAATAGCTAAGCTGGCCACACTCTGTGAAAAAGATAAATCTTGACCGTGCATTGGAAAGTATTTAGCAATGTCAGTTCTTCTACAATGCCCTTATTTGGAAGAGAGATGTATTTTATCAGTGAATTATGGAGGGAAGAAAGTTGCAGAAGCATCTTTGGATATGGTAGCAGCATGCAAATATCATATGCAGTTACATCACAGAAAATCTAGCTAGACAAATCTGGCTAAAATTTGGTTTCTCCATACCTCGTACTCCAAGTTGAAAATAAACAATAGTAATTCAATAAGGAAATAATTGTGTATCCCTGCTATACAGTTTTACTTTAACTCTTGTTTTTAGATGTGACTTAGAGTAGTGCTTAAGACTTCAGAGCAACAAGCTGGTTTAGGATTCAAAATGTAGCATTAAATTACACAGGACTTCCACAGCTTTATTCAGATCACTTTGTCTCTTGCATATCTCTCTTATCTTTTCACATTTCTTTCACATTACGCCTGTCTTTTCTGCTTATGTTATAATCTCTTTGTGACACATGACATGTTTATTCATGTTTGAGATCTGGCACAATGAGGCTGTAATCTCTACTGCATTACACAGAACAAAATGATAATTTCAACCCTATCTCTTCTATTTATTTTTCTTGTATAATTGCACTTGATTGAAATCCTGCTAGCAAAAATATTGACTCAGACAAATAATGTCTTCATTTCACCACTCACTCTTTTTGTCTCACTGTCTGTGGCTATCTCAGTGCCATTTAAACAAAAAACACAACCACACCAGACAGGCCACTATAAACAGATGTTTTCCCAACTTTCGTCCCATCTCAAGAGTAGTTACTCCTTTCATACATGATAATGTGAGGTAATCCATGCCCTAGTTTCAATCTGAAGATACAACTCCACTAATTTTGGATTTCTTTCTTCAGTGCCATCTGTCATCACCCTGCTCAGCTGCCCTATAGCTTTCAAGGCTTTAGGAACTTTTGCCCTATCAGGGGTCCCTCCAGGCACTCTGGCATTCCATTCATCAGTTCCTGGTGATGAAATGCACCCTGTAGAATCACAGATCAAGGCTGGAAAAGACCTCTAAGATCATCGAGTCCAAACATTAACCCAGCACCACCGTGTTCACCACTAAAGCACATCCCCAAGAGCCAGGTTCACAGGTCTTTTGAACTCTTCCAGATATGGTGATTCCACCACTTTCCAGGCTAGCCTGTTTCAAGGCCTGATAACCTTTTCAGTGAAGATATTTTTCCAGTCTAAACATTCCCTGGTTAAATTTGAGGCAATTTCCTCCTGTACTATCTCTTTTTTCCTGGGAGAAGAGCTATTGCCCATTTTTCATTAAAAAAATGTTGTCATCATTCATATTCCAAAAGCTATCAAGAATCAAAGAGGATGTTTTACCCTTTTATATAAAAATAAAGGAAAAATAATGCATTATTATCTACAGCAAGGCAAAATCTACAGCAAAATATCTCATTTCATATAAAGGAACCCAGAAAGGAGAAGAAAGCAAGTGTTTAAATTTTGACTTGAAATTTTTAAACAACAATTAATTTCTGTGCTTTTAAAATAAATTTATATACTTATTATTAATTTTCAAAGATATACTGGAAGAAAGCAAAACCAAATTTAAAAAAATTGGTTCCTATGGAAACAAAAGTCACCATGAAAACAAAAGTGATCTTGGAGCTGGAAGGAAATATCTATCTAACAGAATTTAAACTGTGCAGAACTAGAACACAGAGTGGCAAAAACAAAAAAAAAAAAGTGACAGACACTTTTGAACATAATACAAAAAAATTGTGTCTTCAAAATAAGCTAAAGTAGTAATGCATCATCTATACTTCAGTTTCTTCAAATGAAGAAAATAACAATAAATAGTTACATAAAAATGTACAAGAATAGAAAGATGGGGATTTAATGTTTAATAAAATATGTGCAAATATCTTTTATAGTAACAGAAATCCTTTTTGTAGCAATGGGAACTACTATAGTCTTTATTACAGCAAAAATATATGAAATTTTGAAAACAGGCAAAAAAAAGACTCTTGAGAAATAAACATCATTCAAGCTAATATCTTAGTCTACAGTGTAATTGAAAAGTGAATATATTCTCCTCAAAAATATATTCTTAAGTCTGAAACTTCCCACTACTTTGTTTAACAGTTTTCTGACTAATTTTCTATAGTTCTGACTTCTCTATTATATGGTCAAGTACTTGTGTATGTGCTAATCTTTAATTACATGGGAACAGTCTAAGAGTCAGTTGGTGGTTCTCCCTTGGTTCCAATTACTCACATTCTTAAAAAATACTTTGCTGACTGGTGACATCATCTGCTCTTTGCAAAGCAAATATGAACTACAAAAAATAAAATATACATATATGTTATAAAACAGATCAAAGTATTTTTGCTGTTCCTTCTTTAATTCTAATGTCTCATTTGAGGCTGTGCACAGCCTTTAACACAGTGTTCCCATGGAGAAAAGGCCCTATCTATTAAGTGCTGCCTCCAGAACTGGAAATTATAGGTTTGAAAAGTTTGTAATGTTACGTCTCTCACACATTTCTATCTCATAAGGATAATGTCTTTCTCCAGATGTTTGGAAACTGGGTCTCGGGGACTGGGAAAGGACTCTTCATTCACTTTATAGTTACAAGACCTCCTTTCCTAATACTTTTTGATTAAAATATTTTATTAGTGTATGATATTACAACAATCTCTGAATAGTTATCTAAACCCAGAAGAGCCACACATTTTCCAAGACGGCAAAAACAAAGAAATTTCCAGTTTAGCAATTTTAGACTTATGCAACGATGTTTCTATAGATACCCTCTCCCCTTTTTTTTCCGCTAGGAATGGAAAATATCACTTGGTCATTCATTGTGGTTTATTCTCCTAGAAGATTCTAAGGTGATGACAAACAGAAATTGAGCATTAGAATTATTACATTCTGTGCAGAATGCTCTGCTTTTTACTTTGTTCTCTTTAATGTGTAATGTGTTTTTGATGGTATGAACTGATTAGTTCTACCATAACACTTCAGCCAGCATTAGAAACTGATGTACCCAGAAAATCCTTCTTCTCTCCTTCAAACACTCTCTAACAATTTTTCCCTTTGAGTAAACAGTATATTTATCCCTTTATCTAGAACATTTTAATATGAATAAAATGAAATCAGAAAATGTAAGCCCTTGAGTTTATTTTTTTATGTATTTTCTTTAATTATGGACATACTTTTAAATTATTATACTCACCAACTACTTAGACACTATCATGCAGCTGTGAGTTTACTACTTAATGGCACATTAAAAATCTTCTCTGGCTGCTGTTCCTAGAGTCAGTATAATATTTCCCAGTGCCATATGATAACTACACTGTATTCCTGGAGCCTCATTAAATAGTTTCCGATGAGACATAGAGATAAAACATTTTGGCAGACACAGATTTATCTCACAGAGAAAAAGGCCAGAATGTACATGTTCCTATAAATGAATGAAAAATGTTTTTCAGAAGACTATTATCTATTTGAAACTAGAAAGAATAAAGACTTTAGAGGAAAACTGCATAAGGAAAAAAAAACCTGAGAAAAATAATACCTGTGTTTCTTTTAATAATTAAAGTCACGTAGTATTTTGAATGCAAAAATAAGATATAGTATAGTTATATTAATTTCTCATCCTGGTCATTAGCATTTAATTTTGCCATTTATAATCAGATCACAAGGTCTTCCAGTTACTGGGATCAGACAAATAAATAACAGGAGATTCACAAAGTCATTATCCTTCACCAACCCTTTTTTCCTCTCAGAGGATCCTGCAAATTTAGCAGGGGGAACTACAGGGATTGCACCTTTAATTTTCCTGCCAGGTGAACTGTGGTCACTGGAACATTGAGAACTGATGAGACCATCAGCCCTGAATGTCATGCAACAGCCTGGCTCCTAAAGGTCTCTCCTAACACATGGAGTTGAAGACTGATGCAACTCCCAAAAGACTCTTTTAATGATCATAGAGCACACAGTTTAGGCTGGAGAGTTTGTTGTCATAAATTATTTCCATCCCTCTTTTTTTTTTTTTTTTTGCATCCTGATCTACAAAAGAAACTAAAAATATACCTTCAAAAGATGAGTTCAGAAACCAGAAGTATGGCATGCTCTAGATACAAAAAACAGGAATTGAGAAAGAATAAAATTCCACAAAACGTATTTTTTTTTTTACAACTCACCACCAGCTGAGTTTTCAGTTTTCTGAGTGCAACAAAAGTTATATTTACCTCTATTTCTCATTTACTGGATAGAAGAAGTTGTCTACTTCAACTTTTGTTAACATCTCACTGAAAGTATTTGTTTGCTTAATTAGGAAGACTCAGAAATATTCTTTCAAATATATATTAAAGATATCAGTTTTTGTATACCTTCATCCAAATAAATCAATGTAGATCTTTGGTTGCACTGTGAATTGAGAAAAAAGACAAACTTTCTACTTTTTTTTTCATTTTCTAGGACAGTTAGAGGTTGTTGAAATCCCCATCTTTTCAAACTAATCTGTAATTTTACAGCAGAGGATTTTTTCTAGTTCCTGCATTCTGTTTTATGCCACAAAGATCCTTTGGTTGTCCATGAAAATTGTTGGACCTATGGAGAAAATTCATCATACTAAAAACAACAAGGATAGGATTTAGGATTTACAAATTTTAAAAAACATCTAAATAAGAGCTAAAGCCAGTCTCAATGTTCATTAAAAGTGAAAAATTATACCAGTGGTTTTTTATTTCTCTTCACTTTTGCAGAGAGGTTCATTTGAGCACTTTTCCCCTGCTGCTATGCAGTGATGCTATACCCTACAATGATATATTTTATCTACCTAATTTCTCTCTATATCCAGATTCTAAGAAGTGCTATAAACCCTGTTGAACTATCACCTGTTTTCTAGTTACCATTTAAAGAGATTTTTCTACCTCATAAACTGATTTCTGATTGTATTGCAGTTTCAAGTGCTATCTCAACTGAAATAAAAGGTCAACGGTGCAGACCACATAAATAGAAAATGGTCAAAAGTTTGTTAGAGAAACCAACCTTGCTCGCAATAAAACAGATAACCCATCCATGATGTCAAAATTTCATTTTTATAGAAGTAATTTTCACTCACTGTTATTGCAGTTAGTCTTGAAACTCAAAAGAGGTTTTGCTCATGGCAGCTGTTTTAACTACTGTTTTACAGCACAAGTCAAATAGCCATGGAGTAGAGGGTTTTGAGACAAAACAACTGAAAGCACACTCAGTTCTGAGCTGCAGAACCCTCAGTTAGGCCATATCCCTAATGCATCACCATCATCTTTCAGGATTTCATTTGATATTTAAAATATCTCTCTGAAATTATTTAAAGGCAGAAACCCAAGTACTTAGTGCCAGAATCATTCCATGTAGTGTAAAAAAAATGGATCTATAACAACTGTCACTCATTCATTGATGTCACAGTAATGAGGAACAACTATTGTATAGGAAAAGAAAGTTTGCTCCTCTTGATTTAATAAAGCCTTTGTAACTTGAGTTCAGCTGGGGTAACTTGTTCATTAGTAATTTTTAAATTATAAAAAAATAAATTGAAGACAAAATTACAAATCTTTCATGCTGCACGGAGTACATCTTGTGGTGAACACAAAAACAGTTGATTTCCTGTCATGATTTTGTTTACCGGGGCCAGTGTGTGCCAGTGTCCCTGGAGAGACATTTGTGCAATGGGGAAGGAATGGTGACCAGAATGGATCCCTGATATGCCTGCAAAATGCTGCCTTCAGTGGAGTTCTGCACATCCACTGTCCAGGGGAGCACATCTGGCCAGTGTTGACTGGCCAAGAGCCTTATCAGCTTTTAGGATTAATAGACTACAGGAAGAGGAGCCACCAGTCACTGCAAACACAAGCAGGGTTATTATTCCTTCATGAAATGCTGCAGTGTGTGTCTCCATTCTCCTTTTCACGTAGAAACTATCGCAAGTTGACAATGTTATGTTCATTCTGCGATCCTTGGAAGGCCAAGTCTGAATCATGAGAGTCTGGAGGACTAAGTCATATTTTGAATCACATCATAAAATGATACAGTGGTTTGGATTGCAAGGGACTTTGCAAAGATCATCCAGTTACAACCTCCTGCCCTGGGCAGGGACACTTCCCACTAGACCCTATTAACTTCTGCTAGTCCTTATTAACTTTAGGGACTTCATCTGAAACTCCTTTGTTGCAACACAGAATTATTTAAATTTTTCATTAAGTAGGAGAAAATCCAATTCTAATCCTATTCATTATTTTCTTTCATATTGTCATGGTTTAACCCCAGCCAGCCACCAAGCTCCATAAAGCTGCTCACTCAGTCCCCTGCCAGTGGGACTGGGGAAAGAATCAGAAGGATAGAAGTGAGACAGCTCATGGGTTGAGACAAAGACAGTTTAATAGGGAAAGCAAAAGCCATGCACACAAGCAAAGCAAAGCAAAGCAAGGAATTTTGTTGTTTTCCGTGGGCAGGCAGGTGCTGAGCCATCTCCAGGAGAGCAGGGCTCCATCACACATAAGTGTTACATGGGAAGACAAATGCCATCACTCTCAATGTCCTCTCTTTTCTTTCCCTTCCCCACTTTCTATATGAGCATGATGTCACGTGGTCTGGAATATCCCTTTTGTCAGTTTGGGTCACCTGTCCTGGCTGTGTCTTCTCCCAAACTCCCATGCACCCTCCCCAGTGTGACAGTACGAAAAGAGGAAAAGGCCTTGGCTCTCTGTAAGCCCCACTCAGCAATAACAAAAACATCTCTGTTCAGCACAAATCTGAAACACAGCCCCACACCAGCCACCAGGAAGAAAATTAACTCTACCCCAGCCAAAACCAGCACACATATTTAATTAGTCAATTGATGTGTGCATCCTTTTTATGCAGGGGTTCAAATACTCCACTGTGCACATGTTCATGATGGGAGAATATTATAATTACAAATTAAACTACATCAGTCTTTCTTGAGATATAGTTTTTTGCATCTTTCTAAGAGTCTTAGGATTTAGAAACTCTTCAGATCAGTAGCAGATGAATTTCTGAACTCTTCAGTTCAGAAACATTCAACTCATTTTGTCCCTAATGAAATGTCTATACCCTGTGCTACTTCTGCCAGGAAAGCTGAAGTATGTATAGTGGCAGCAGGGAATCATGCCAGTTAGGTTCATGTTGTTATTGCCATGAGAACTAAACATTAAAACCAAGTGATCTCAGTTACAAAAGAGTTTCTCCCTGATGAAACTTTAAAATGTAAGCTTAATTTTGCAGAAAAAGTGATTTTTTTATTCACATTTCATACCACCATATCACAATATTTTTCAGTGGATAACACAGCATTCAATCTAGGAATAGTTCTATAATTACTCTATTAGTTGCATGACAATGAACCTGAGGAAATAATAAAAAACTATCAATTTCATTGCTATATTTATACTTAAAATTCCAACTGCTTAATGGAAATGTGTTTAAATTAAAAATTATTATTACTATGATGATGATGATGATGAAAACATATTCACCAGGGTCATCAGATTCAGGTGAGTCTTCTACTTCTTTCTGCATTTCATGTGATTGAAAATTTTGACAATATTCTGATTGCTCCTTTGTGTTATCTTCTCTTGCTAAATCTACCCTTGTTGACCTCGAGAACAAATGCTGACCAGAGAATCATAGTACGATTTGGAATGGAAGAGACCTTCAAAAGCCGTCTAGTCCTGTTGTCTCCGCAACCTTGGTCAGAGAGTGAGAAAACTAAGTTTTCCCAGGATTGGCTTGTGAGACTCTGAACATCCTAGCCCAAACAATGATAACTTCCAGTCTAAACAACCTGCAGGTGCTGTTCTTTCTTGCTTTCTATCTTCTTGTTCCAAGACGCTGAGCTGGCCAGCCAACCAAGAAGAATGTATTGATTAATTGACCAATCCGATCCATCTGGATCAGAACAATGTATAAAAGAAGAAGAACTTGTAGTAAAGTAGATTTTCCTGCAAACCCAGCCTTTTGAGTGAGTGTCTTTTGTCACAATAACGTTAACATAGTCCAACCCCCCCCGCAATGAGACAACCAGGTCAGGTTGCTCAGAGTGTGGTCCAACCTGACCTTCAATGTTTCCAAGGTTGGGCAGCTCAAACATCTCTGGGTAACCCACTCCAGTGTTTCACCATCATTGTATACAGTTCTTCCTTATATCTAATCTAAATCATCCCTAGAGGTCCTAGTAAAAAGTCTGTCCCAATCCTTTTATAAGCCTTGCTTAAGTACTAAAAAAATTCAAAAGGAAAGTAATGGAAAAGAACTGGGAGACAAAAAAGTCTAGAAAGAGATTCTGAGTTATGGAAATATGGTCATGCATAATTCTGTTCAATTAGAGCAATATTAAAATATCAATAACAAAGAATATAAACATATTTACATTGGCAATGAAATTAGTACTTGCTTTTAATTGTGCACACAGCAAAGTACAACTAAGTATATTCCATTAAATGAGTAATATAAATCCAAGCAATTTTGGTTATACCTTTACAAAATTCTGTATTATATTAAAAAGTGACCACAACAAGACACATTTTTTGATTTTTCTGCTAAGAAGACACAAAATACTACTACAAACAAAAACAATATTTGCTAGGTAAACCAAAAATTTAATTAATCAGAAGACAGCACATTAAATCTGCAGTTAGGGTTTCTTTTGTTCTGATGAATGTATTAAGGAGATTTCTATTAAAAAATTAAAGTTCATTGTTTCTCCTTGCTATGGATTTAATACAAATTCAATACCACACCCTTATAGCAAGCTTTGGATGCTAAGAGTACAAAATTTCTGAAGCAATTAGTCATAGAATCTGATCTTAACAGAAGGATTTAGTCTAGATTGTATTCACAAATAGCAGGATTTAATAGAAATTCTTTATTCCTATCATCCTTTTTTCAGATTGGCATGTTTCAGACATGCATACAAAATACTGAACTCTGAACAGTAGAAATTGTTTGGAGGTTTGCACTTGTACCAAAGACATGCAGGGTCCTATTGGTGATCCAAACACTGAGAGCTGCAGACTATGAAGTGTATCACACGTCAACAAAAGTTATTTTTATCCACTGTTTGCATTTTTATTCACATGTTAGAAAAATTCCAGCTGCAGCCAGTAACCAATGACAGATCTCTCTCCACCCTTATCTTGACCCATGAGCCCTCTGCTATATTTTCTCTCACCTTTCCAGTTGATGAGGGGAGGGAAAGAGCAGCTTTGATGGCACCTGGCACCCAGCCAGCATCATCCCATCACATTTCAGCATTTTGATTTCTGTTTTTTCTAAGCTGAGTTTATTTTGCTCATGAATTAATCACAGTTCTTTCCCATAATATACTGATTGAGAGATGTGTTTGAAAATGGATTGAACATATCCTCTGGCTCAGAAATATCACATACACTAAAGGATGTCTTGACTAGCTACCTTCCTTTCTTCTGTCATAGAAACACTTCTGAATGATTCACAATCAGCACAGTCTGGTTCTGTATGTTGGTTTCTCTGCATTCTTAAAGGGAAGAAGGGTCATGAGTAGAAAAATAGGATGTACATGGAAAACCTGCAGTGTTTCTCCACACAAATGCTGGTAGATGTATTGTGCCAGATAACATACCTTAGAGTTAGCCCTGGAACACAGAATTCAAATTTTCAGCTGAAATAAAATTTTAAAATTTTACATTTTCAACATTATGAATGATTAATATTTAAACAGAGAAGAAAAATCATAGGTTTTCTTTAGAATGATTTCACCTGGGTAAAGTTTTAGATTTGTTTCAAGTCTGTTGTGACCAGTTTTTGGTTCTATAGTAACACTCATGTAGCCCACGTTTTTTACAGTTATTTTCTTCCTCTCTCCCCTCAAACATGACTTTAAAATAGCCTGAAAATATAAGATATAATCCATCTAGAACACGAACCCACTAAAGTATGATAAGTCTATTACAAAACTGCAAAAATTACTTGCACTATCACTAGGCAACAAAAGTTGTCAACCTGAATTATTGAAAGTTATCACTTTATTTTATGAAACGCACACTTATAATACTGTATATATGAGAGTGCACGTACATGGACAGATAATTTCTGTCAATATTTTATTCTATAAATCATAAGCTAATTCAGACAATTACAGCAAATAAGAGGCCAGTTGAAATATCTTTAAAATGTAGTTTTCTTTATAATAGAGATATTTTAGCAAGTCTATTCTAAAAGTTTCAATATCTTGATTTTACTTTCCATTGCCCCTAGCAACACAGGGTTTGAGAGACACAGAAAAGACTGTTTGAAAGACAGAAGTGTATGAAGTGGAAAATCTGCAAAGATTTTACATTCTAAATGTCTATTAGGGTTCTATTTCACAGTTCAATCTTACAAACTCTTTATTGAGGAAGATAGCAATGGCCAATATATTTAAACCCCTTGACCTGATGGATAATCCTGCTACAACAGAACACAAAAAGAATAGCCCAGCATGGGTATATATATGGGTAACATATATATCTGTTAAATTAAATTTTAAAATTTAAAACCGGCAAAATTACCCAGCATGGACAGTGCGACCCTTGTTGTCATTGTAAACTCAGGAGCAAGATGAATGCAAAAAGTGATCAGAAAGAGAGCTCATACACCTTTTTCTTTTGCAAATATACCAAATGGCATCAAGCCCAAATCTGCCAACATGCTATAATTAAACAGTGTATTTAGCTGAGTGCCAGTGTGCAAGCCTACTGTGTGGTCCTGTAATTTTCTAGAATAGTTGCAGTCTTTGAAGAAGGCTGAATGAGTTCACAGTCAGGACACAGAAGACAGTCATGGAACAGGTGGAGAAGGAGGTGAAAGAATCTCTTTTGAAGGCAAAGTTATCAAGTATCTGGAAGAGACTTCAATGTGGCAGATCAAACTGAATTCAGGAAATTCAAACAAACATAGATCACAGGTATTCCCCAGAGGTAAAAGATACAAACAGTAAGGCAGAGAAAATTGAGCTTCACTGAAAGATGTAGAGAGACTCATCTCCAAAGAGGTCATATCCTTTCCCAGTGAGACAGTTCCTAAATGGATCAAGGCAGTCTGTTACCCATTATGTTAGGGACAACCTGCATGTGCAATTATTAAAGGTCATGGCACCACAGTGGGCACATGCTATGATTATAATCATGATTGTTCCATACACTCATCAAGATAAAGTTCTGGCCTGCCATTTAAATCATGCTGTGCTCTACCTGCTCTTTTTGCCCATTTTTGCAAACCAATTACTCTGCTTCTGATTAACCACTGTTTGTGTTGAGCACAGCTTCCAAACTTCCCAAGGTCTTTTTGAACTAGAAATTTAATTGGAGAAAATGTCTACTAAACGCTAATTAGCTTGGAGGGCAATCTGAAAGAAATCTCAGTGAGATAACTCACTCTCACCTCGAAGTGATTAATTATTTTTGTGTCTAAGAGCCAATAATTGGTCACACACAATAAACCTGTTTAGATATTTTGTCTTGTGTTTTTGATATAAACAGACACAGGGCAAGGGCTGTGACAGGTGCATTCCTCAGAATGCTTGGCATCCAACAAAGAAAAGGAAGAGACTATTGCATTGCATTAGACAAGGAATTGTTTAAAGAACAGTTAAAAGCAAGAGATGTCTTCTAGTATTGCAGAACAAAGCTTACATATGTACAGAACTTTAACATTAATGAGGAGACTAACAACTATCCCCAGTAAAGGGTGGAGAGGGAACAGAGGGAGTTCTGAATGTAAGAATGCGGTTTATTCTCTCCTCTCCATCCTGCAAGAGGACTTGGCTAATACAATCTCAGAAGCGTAGAGAAAGTGTAAGAAATCTCTGAAACTGATATGATCATCTGGAGGGAAATAGCAGCAGGGTTGTATGAGGTAAAGATACTTCCCATATCTAATCTTATATAAGGTGACGTGATTTCTTCAATTTCTTCACCTACAGAACTCAAGTTTCTGTCTATGTTGTCTGCTTTGAATTTGATAAATGAATTCACATTTTATTGTGTCCTGACTCCAATGAAATGTGATAAAGTAGCCCCACAGGAAAAATATTTTTTATCATGCTAATACTCTCTAAAAATCAGGAAAGAAAATAAACACACATACATACATATATATATATATATATGTTAATTTAAATTTAAAAATTACAAAACTTTTTCTGGAAAACTGTAACCCTTCTCCAGATTATTAGAAATAGGAAAGTAAATATTTGCCTTTGGGCAGATTCAACGTTTTCCCACTGTAGTGAAACATAATTTTCTGAAGCAGTTTTTGCTGTACACACACTGGTGATTTTGTGTTTACACTTCCTTCTCCTTCTCAGAATTTTGCTTTTTTGTTTGCAAGATCTTAAACGCTTTCATTGGAAATAAAAGCCAGTATTCAACTTGTTATGAATTCATTTTTAGCTAAAAGAAGTAAACAAGAAGTTTCACACTCTTATTTCAGAATTTAAACAGTTTACAAGAGCATGATTTTTTGTGTCAGGACAGTACATATATTTGTAGGCTTTCAGAGCTCACTTTGTAATTAATTGTTCTTAAAATAAAGCCTCTTGAAATTTAAACAGAAACTAAAAAAGAAGCATTGAGAAAAAACATACAATGCCATAAAATTATGTCTTATGCAGAATATTTGACTAATTTAAACTAGAAAATTTCTTGTCCCCTTTTTTCCCACATCTAAGTGTTATGTAGCTTTAGAGATTAGTTCATAAAATCCTTGTCATAATCTGAAAAAGCTCCTAAGCATAATTTCAGAAGACATCATTTGCCGTTGTTTACTTCACTTGTTTCATAAGTATTTCTCTGACATTTACCACTTATTCAACACAAAAAAGTTATGGCTTTTATCAAAGTGTGATTTTATGTTTTTCTTTCAAATGCAATTTGTGAGTAAACACCTGGACTGACCTGTCAGCTCCAAGACAAAACTGTAAAGACCTAACTAGAGATGAAATTTCTGCTGTAAAGAGAGAGTCTTTCACATGACAGAATTTATTAAGACTTTCATCCTGGTGAGAAATTTAATGGAATAAAAACAATTCACCTGGTATTTGGCAACCCTTGAACTAGAATTAATTTTTCTCTTGAACGTGAAATACAGAGAGCACAGAAATGCCGATTGATAAGTAAAGAAGTTTAGCTGCACAGCAGACAAGTCAATTTTTAACTTTGTTCAGAATTCATTTTCTCATCTCCTGAACACTCATAAGCTTTCAACACCAGAAACAGAACATGTATTATTTCCATGAAATTATTTTAAAAAGAAATATCTCTGCAACTGCACAAGTAGTAAGGTTTTTAAAGTTTTTTTCCAACCTAGATGAATCTGTGGTTCCATGATTCAATTCCTCACACAAAGAAGGCTCACAAATTTAGTTTCAGTTTAGCTTCTAAACATGCAGGACATGTCACATAAAATGTTGAGTTTCTAGGGTACTGAGAAGCCAATATAGCATGGCACAAGCATAATTGCAGAAGATTAGTAACAACTTATTATTATGTGTGATAAGTTATAGAATATCCTGTCAGTTTGGAGGCTAATGAGACTAATGCTAATCATGCACATTTTAACCCTATATTAGAGTTGTGAATCACTGTGTTTTTGCAAGTCTGTGAGAGAATAGTTTTAACAACTATTTTGGGGAGTACAATTGCTGGAAGAAGAAAAGAAGAAATTTCTTTTAGGGGTACACTGTGACTATCTCTTGGCTTACTCGTTCCTGATTTTGAGCAGAGGTTCTCTATGCAGACTCAAAACCTCTTAATTCAGCTCTCATATACCTCAAGTAAACACCGCGCCATTTGGATTCCCTTTGGACACATGCACTGCAGGGTTATTCTACTGCTATGGTATCCAGGTTCACTTGGATGGCAATAAAGGTCATCTTGAACTGTCCAAAGCTGAGGAGCTGTCTGCCAAGACTTATAGGCTGTGTTTTCCCCACACGAAATTCTCTCTATTGTTGCAGCAGCCTCAGAAGTTGTAGCAGGAAAAACATTTCCTGTTTCAGTTCTTACAAGTAAATTAGACTAATTTACAAGTAAATTAGTCTCTCTCATGAGAGACTGCAGGAGTGCTGAACAGCAAAATTCAGTGCTTTGTCAGACTATTCTTATTTTCTTCCAGACCTGTGTTTTATGTCAATTAGAATCTTGTTAACATTTAATGAGAGTTAAGTGACAAAATCCAATATTTTTAATCATTCCTCTGTTTTAAAACTAAGAGAAATACTCCCAGCATCTTAGACTCCTCTCAACAAGCTGATCTGGAAGAGGAGAAGAATCTGAGAGAATGGATAGTTCCCCATCATGGTTTATTTGCATGGTATGTTCATATTTTCAGTAAATTTATTATGGTCTAAATTAATGAAGAGCAATTTCAAAACCCATAGTTTTTTGGTGGGTAACAAGTCCAGGGAATTTGCCCATATCTATATATGTAGCCTTTTCCCATTGTTTTGTTTGTTTCCTTATTAAGTGTGTCCCAATGTGTAAATTTGAAACCTTTTAACTTTCAACTCCTCTGATCTCTACTAGTCCTGTGAGACACTACAAGTCTTATTAAAACAAAATCCTTTTCATTCTGGAGGTACAATACATTTGTAATTCATTCTTCTGCTCTTCTTCATCTCTATTATCCTTCTAATAAACTATCTAAAATTTCAATTATTCTAGAGCTAAATTATTCTTACAGGAACATATCCTTATGTAGAATATGGATAATAATATTCATCGCCTTGGTAAACCACTTGAGATCTTCAGATTGAAAATACCAGATAAGCAAATATTATCATTATAAGCATGTTTTTCATACAAAACAAACAATTATAATATAAATCAGATGCATTATCAAAAGAAATAAACAGTCAACATTATTGTGTTGAACAATATTCTAACACACAGATGGTAATTACTTGAAAAGTGGTAAAGAGAATATATACTCAAAGAAAAATATGCTGAAAGATTAATCAGAAAAAAAAAGAAAAAAAAGAAAATATATTCTTGGTAGACTGCTTTCTACACTTAGTGATTTTTTCTGACAAAAGGAAGAAAGAATATCAATAAGCACTGCAATTATTTATTCACTACTGAGTCTAAATGGGCAATAAGTAAAACAATCAATTAGTTGAAATTTCAGTGTTTACCTTTCAGTGTGTCACCATTCTACCATGGGCCTAAGTATCTTCCTGTGTATAGCAATATTTGTCATGACTTCATAAAAATTATGGTTCAAAAATGTAGCCTTTTTAGTTCTAATTTGTGTAACATAGTGTGGAGTTCTGTGGACAAGTTATTAGTACAATGATCTCATTTTTTATACTATTCAGCTCATTACCAGTCCTTAAAATAAAAATAATAAGGAATTAATATTGACCTTGAAATACATTCTCTGTGATTAGAGATCCATCAAGATTTTTAGTCAACAATATTCTGCTATTTCATTACTCTCCCGCAAATTTTGCTAATTACAATTCAATATTCACTCTTAAATATTTTCAACCATGTTTTTCTATTAAAATAAAATAAATAGTCTTAAATACATCAAACAGTAACTGAATTAGAAAAATCTCACTGAAATACCTTGTTTTGGAAGGATGTCTCCTCATGAAATGCATTACGCGGCATCTCTGTTATGTGCTCTATAACATCTGTGCTGGGGGCCCAGAAACCACCAGTGTGCTGGGCTGCATCCAGAGCCCCGTGGCAGAGAGAGAATGCCCCTCTGCCCCGCTCTGCTGAGACCCCACCTGCAGGGCTGCATCCAGCTCTGGGCTCCCAGCTCAGGAGGGACAGGGACCTGCTGCAGCCAGGCCAGAGGAGGCACCAAGGTGATCCGAGGGATGGAGCAGCTCTGCTGCGAGGAAAGGCTGAGAGAACTGGGATTGTTCAGTCTGGAAAAGAGAAGGCTTTGGGACACCCTAATTGTGTCCTTCAGGTACCTGAAGGGAACCAACAAGAAAGATGGAGAGAAACCGTTTTTAAGGGCCTGGAGTGACAGGACAAGGGGGAATGCTTCAAACTGAGAGTAGGTTTGAGTAGGTTGGATATTAGGAAGAAATTCTTCCCTGTGAGGGTGGTAAGGCACTGGAACAGCTTTCCAAAACAAGTTATGTCTGCTCCATTCCCGAAAGTGTTCAAGACCAGATTAGATGGAGCCCTGACCAACCTGGCCTAGTGGGAGGTGTCCCTGCCCATGGTAGGGGGTTTGGAACTATATAGTCTTTAAGATCACTACCAACCCAAAATATTCTATGATTCTATGATTCTTGGATGATTATATGTTTTTCCCAACATTTTACTATACATGTACTGTGATACTGTTTACCCAAGCAATTATTTTCTAGTTTGAAATGGAATATAGAGAGAAAAAAATCAGAAAGATCAGCTGTTAATTATTTGTCTTAGGGTGATTTTATGATGATACTCTATTCCCTGATTGTCTGTCTTATGCCCACAAATGGTTGCTGTAGCTCTGAGGTGGGACCAGGGGACCCCAGGCTGGAGCAAGCAACGGACTCATCTCTGTGAGCAGGGGCAAGAACAGTGCGTGATAACCTGACTGTAATCCCCATTCCCTGTCTTCCTGAGCCTCTAGGGGGAGGAGGTAGAGCTTAGAAAGAGGAAGAAGTGGTGAGAAGATATTTTTAAGATTTGGTTTGCTTCTCATTATCCTGCTCTGATTTTGTTTATAATAAATTCAGTTAATGTCCTCAATTAGAGTCGGTTTCGCCCATGATAGTAACTGGTGAGTGAACTTTCCCTGTTACCTAACTCATGAACATTTTATATTTTCTCTCTCCTGTGCAGATGTGGAGAGCAGTGATAGAGTGGCTTTGGTGGAGGCCTGATGTCAAACTACCACAACACCCAACATAATAATCAAAGAACTGTGGACTACAATGAGCCAGGAGATGAGCGTGGCTGCAGCACTGCCATGCGCTGTTCTTCCATCGCCTGCCCTGAGCTAGGGTTGGTGATAGAGATCAGGGTCTTCCCACAGCCATGTGGTGACCACCACACAAGGTGACAAAACAGGTCCAGCTGGACAAGCAAGGGACTGAGCCAGGACTTCCTGTGTGGCCAAACCCAAAATAAGGCTCTTGTTTTCCTGGGAGTGGGGCATAAAGGTGGTCTCACATTTGTCACAGGGCAGTTCAGGACTTCTGGTGCCCTCACAGCTCTGATGTTGACTGATGTACACATTTGTGCTATATGTTTGAAGTAACCCTTACAGAAGCCTATATAATTCTCTCTGTATATAAATGTAGTTGTAAGAGATTGTTAAATATGATTCTTTTGTGCTCTTTATCATATTTTATGTAATTTATATGGGTATACCCCCTTATAAGACTTGTAGGAAGTTTTTCTGCCTATAGCTTATGGTAGAGATATCAGCTAGGAAAAATATTGTGAACAGTAAACAATGACAGTCACTAAGAAATAAAAAATATAATTTTTTAAAATGCATTGAATTACAGACACATGCATTGTATTTTATCTCTCTTGAATTTATGAATATACAATAATATAGCAACAGTCCTTTACTACACAGTCGATGAATTTATGTTCTTCCATTTATTGTACAGTTGAGTACTCTATCCACTTTACAAGTGGTTTCTGTAGTTTAAAGGTTCCTTTGGATGGGTTCACGATTTATTCAAGAATTTCCATGCATTTCCACTGCTAGTAGTGGAAACTAAAAAAAAGAAGAATTCCCATTGGAGACATCTCTATTGTCATTCGAGGCGTACTTATCCCGCGATTACAATTTTACATTTTAACTTGCAGATAATTTTCAGAACACATGGGGAGCAGCATTGACATGCATCAGATTATTAGATACTGTTTATGTGAGAAAATACAGGCTAATAGGAAGTTGTTTCCCAGCAAAACAAATTTTTTTCAGTGGAAACTATTTATGAAGTAATCCATGACGATATTTAAAAAAGAAACAATTGCAATACAGACTAATGACGTTAAGTTGCATTAGTTGTCATACATGAAGTTAGTGTTTATCAAACTATGTCTCAACCTCAGAAAAATTATTTCAGATTTTTGCAAAATTATAGAAAAAATAGAAACATTATGGGTGAGTAGGGCATTGAAAAATATCTTCTAGCATTTGAAAAAGATGTCATAGACTATTTCTTATAAGAATATGACAAGAGAGCTTAAAACAGGAATAGAAATATCCTAAAATGAGTTAACTTTAGATGAAATATGTTTTATTTAAGAAATATAGAATAATAAATCTAACCCTGGAAAATTTTGATTACAATAGTAACCATAGTGGTAAAACCTATGTAATTTAATAAAAACTACTAATACTGCATTGACAGTACTTGTTACAAGCACATTACAATATAACATTATGATTATTTGAAATGCAAAACTTCCTTCATTAGACTTTAGGAGGAACTGATGACATATGAACCACCTGGAGCTATTACAGCAGTATAAAATACTTCCTTCTCCTTTTCCCTTTCCAGACTTCTACTTAACTTACAAAGTAATTTCTGAATAATATAGTTTTTTTATCCTGAAGGATATTTATCAACATTTATCAAAATACTCAAATATTTATCAGTATTTATCAAAATACTCAAAGTTTTTAGCATTTATCAAAAATATTTTACCACCTTTTTTTTCTCAAAGAGATGTCATCAACTCTTACAAAGTTGATCAACATGAAACTTTTCAGCAACAGTGCTCAGTTCCATATCTCTTACTCGTAAGGAATCCAGCTCCACATGAACTGATTCAAGTCTATTGATATGAATTTTGCTCAAGTCTGAGATTTAATCAATGCCTTTAATGTACTAACAGGAGTTCAAAGCAAACTCTAGGAAATAGTGTCCTTCCTATCATTTTTCAATTAAGTTCAATTAAATTTTTACAGTCAAAAGAGCATTCAGGCTAAGGCTGTTAAGTGATAATAAATATTAGAATAGGAGAATTTTAAGGAGTGTGGAAGGCAGATATTTGAATGATATATAGAATTGCTGTTTAGAGTTTATTTTTAATATATTTTTGCTGAAGATAAATATGAGACTTTATCAGCTTCATAGAAATAACGTATCAAGGGATATACTGGAAGAAGGTGGCAAATATTTGGTAAATTAATTCAAAACCAGCATTCCCTTTTCCCAGAAGAAGCTAGACTAATAAAGAAACTACAAAAGCTTCCAATTTTGATTGACTGAAAGAATTGCAGAGCAGGTTTCAAATATATATATATATATATATAAATGTGTGTAGTGAGAGTACTCCACACTAGAAGCTGTCTTTAAATCAGCTCTGCTAAAACCATATCACATCCTTGTTTGCCTCAAGATCCAATTGTGTACAGATTGCTGTACATAAACATGGACTTTAGATATTCTCTCAGGTACTGATGTCTCTGATATATGTTTTACAAAGGCCTTTATTCAAAAAGTTTGCAGCTTTATCAAATCTTCCTTAAACATAACTTCAGATGCTGGGTTCCTTTTTCTTTGGTTGTCAGAGGGCAAAGATACAAGAAAATGTCCTGGTGCAAAAAGGTTAGCTTGCATGTAACTACCAAGCTTAAGTTGACTATTTTAAACAGTTTGTTATTTACATTTTTCACTTTATGTCAAAGATATCTCAAATGCAAACTTTTTACCTGCAGAATCAATTTTCAAAAAATAGCTACATTTTTTGTATCTCTCTAACCAAGGCTGCTTCAAGGTAGGAAATCTGCCATAGCAGAAAATAAGTAATTTTGTGTTTGTAAAGACAAAACAATTATCAATATCAATATTGATTGTCATTTATTCTACCTTTCTTGGGCTTTGCATAATGGTTGAGCTAATATTAACATTAATAAAATATCTTTTAACAACTAATCAATACCTGGATCATCACAATATCCTTCAACTCTCTATAATTTATTTTATTAGAGCTGCCATTTTTGCTCCTAACTATATTTCACTATTTAATAATTAATGGCATAAAAATGCCCTTGTGCTATGAATACATAAAATATTATCATAATTTGAAAAAAATTATTAGAATTTCTGGATAGATATTTCTAACACCTTCGCCTTCAAGAAAGAGAATCAAGCAGAAATTGCTCTCTGCTCAGTGAGTAATTCCTTCTTTCATATCCATTGAAAGGCTTTATCTCTGGAACCGCATTTGAGCTGCTATCTGAGTGAGGGCCGCCGGGTGGAATTCTTTTGACTGGCACTATCAACTCAAATCACAACTTCTTGGATGGTACTTGTCAGTTGTAGAGAGAGTTACGTAGGAAAAGTCTGTGTGACTGGCAAGTCTTGCTGCACACTGCAATGGAGTTGACAATATAAAGATCGGTCAATATTTATCTATAACAAATTCAGCACTATTGAAAAAGGATAACCTATAAATCTGTGAAGAGAGTGGGGTTTTCTCTGAGTTTTTTCCACTGTTTTGGCAAAAAAAACCTGTTTGGGAATGCAAAAATTTGGTGTGCCTTACTTTTGTTCAATATAAGAGTGCTTATTTTTTCCCAAGTGACTTCACCACTTTCCTTCTTCATAAACTAATGAAAGAGCAGCATTAAAAAAACTGGCATGAATTGGTACCTTGGTTAAAACATACTAATTTACTTCCTAATGCAGGAAGTGAGAAAATAAACTCTTTTTTCAAATCAATAGTAAATAAACATGTAAACATGCCATGTATTTTAGCTCTGTGACTGTACATAGAACTGGAAGAATCCAGATGCCAAATGTAAAGAATGACTGACAACAGGGTTTCTCAAGAGAATCTGAGGAACAGAGGAGACATGCTGCACAAGACTAAATCAGACCAAAGAAATCTCACTGGATAGATCCATTACTACTTAAAAGCGTAGTTTAAGGTACTTTTAAGGATATATGTACACTCTTAAACAAAGGCGGATGCACACCATTCTACCCATGGTTGCCTTTAATGGCAAAGCATAGTTGCTTTTGTTCACAAGTTTGTGTGACAGTCACATATCCAAACCCCTTGTGACCCTTATTGGTACTTGGCCTTTCTCAAATTTCAAAAAGGAAAGGGATCCTTAGAATAGTTTCATATCACATTTCATAGGTTTTTCTCTCTCCTGTTCTTGTAGTCTTCCTTTAAATGTGAGGGTATCAAATCTTTTTCTAACCATTACCAAAAAAAAAAAATAAGAAGAAAAGCCTGATGTGCTAGTACAACAAAGAAACAATTTTCTGCTGAACTTCATTTCTCTATGAAGTTCAAGACACACTTCAAAATTCCACTGAAAAGAACTATTTTTTATGAAAGCTATCAGCTTAGCTTCCCCCATTTTCCCTTGGGGTTAGCTTATTTTCGGATGTTTCTAGTTTTGTTGAGAGTTTTTTGTTTTGTTTTGGTTTGGCTTTTTGTTGTTTTTTTGGTTGGTTAGTTTGCATCCTTACATCCTAGCTCTGTGTTATTACTGCATGTTTTTGCATAGATCCTTGTAGTATGATTCATCAGTGTTTTAAACTGGATCAGGAATGACACATTTGGGAAACTTGTGAAGATTTCTATGGATTCACTTCCCCATGGCAATTTCTTTTTAAAAACTAGCAATCTTGGAATGAAAATCAATAGCTGCACAAAGCAATAAAACAACAAATTAGAATCTCCAAAATTTGCTAAGGTATTTATTGGAGTTTTTTTCATATACGGGCAAAAGTTTGCGTTAGACTTCTTTGAGACTGAAAAAAAGAATAATCTGGGCACCAAGGAAGCTCCTTCCTTGATACCAGCTGTTTAGGTGCTGAGAGCTCACACAAATAAATAAACTGTATATCTATGTGCATATGTGTGTATGTATATGTCTTTATGCAACTTTTGGCCTTTGTTTTAGGCACAGTTGGAACTCCAGAAGCAGAAGAAACCCTGTTGTAATACTGCATATAAAATCTAGGTGCTGCTGAGGGATTACACATCTCATTTATAGATTACAATTTGGCAAGCACTGATTATGATTCTTGCAGTGGGTTGGCCCTCTCTCTAAGGCTGTAATAGATAATCCTGTTCTCCCTTTTCTTTATTTAACTACATTAAAATTATTGAACAAATAACCTGTTTGCAGTTATGCTTCTGTTTCAAACAGAGCAAATGAACTTACACAAAAAAAGCTTTGATAGTAATAGTATGAAAAAAGGAATATAAACAGAATCAGTTTTCAAAATATTTGGACCTAAGTTAGATGCAAGTTGACTAAAATTGCTGTATCCAGTGATCATTAAAACAGTTACCTGAATAAACATGCAGATATTGCTTTGATCAACTAGCTAATTAACCAGATGTTATAAATCAGAAATTCCACCTAAGTTTTATACAGCAAAGGTTGAAGAAAGATGTAACATTACATTTAAAGATTGCTAGACCTTATTTGTTATGGAGGTGAAAAACTGTACAGTGAATATCTGCAGAAAGCTGCTTCTAAAATGCAATCCACTCTAAAATACAAACTGTCAATTTCTTGACATTGTCCATCACAAATTCCCATCCCATCCATTTCCATGAAAAAAGTTGTCATTCTTCTTTTTAAACTGAAAGAAATATGGATTATTCCAATCAAGAAGAGCACTGATATTTGAAAGTGATTTGAAACATAGTATGTCCCTTGATAAACTGAGAGATGTAGACTATGACTATGATGATAATTCTAGTCATTTCTATTTTGTAGAAACAACTTGCAAACAAAGGGGCATATACAGGTGAATAAAGCAGCTATGAAACTGCCACTGCCTGCTAACTGGCACACCTACTTCTGTAACTCAAGTTGAAGAAACGAGTTTTCGTCTAGAGACTCTCCATGCAGTCCTCATCAGATGGTATCTCAGCCAAATGTTTCATTCAGAGTCAAATAAGAATGTATTTGAAATGAAGTTTTTAAATGTACAGTACTTCTTGGCAAAAGGTTATTTTGGCATTTTTCCCCAGCCTTTTAGGATGTGACCTTTTGCCACTGAAATACACAAGACTTATTGCAATGAAGAATCCTTTCATTCTCAAAGCTTAATGTCATGGGATTTGGAACTAGATAATCTTTAAGGTCCTTTCCAGCCCAAAACATTCTATGATTGATTCCTTTTCCTTCTAGTATTTCTAAATATCTAGTATAATTTATTGGAAATTAGAAAAAAAACCCAAAGCCTGAAATCTATACAACTATTATAAAGTAGATATAGATGTTGATTCTCCTTTTAAAATGTTGTCACTAGGTGTACACAATTACCTTAATTTTAGTGGCAGGTGTTTAATGCCACATAAAAGAAATTACCAAGTTAACTTCAAAAAGACTAGTGATAGTTTCAAAAATTGCTTCTCAGTGAAGACAAGTAATTATAAATTTTAGGAAACATCCTGTTGAATTGACACAACTGTAATGACATCTCTGTAGGTGGTTCATATCTTGCACTGCTTTATAAGCTCCTTGGAGCATAATGACAGCATTTGCACAATAGGCCTACGCAAGGGTGAGGCAACATAATTGCAGCAGCAGTGAAGCATGAATACAGACTAATTAACGAAATTGGAATTGCTACACTCATGCTCACATTTCATCTATCTTATTTCATTTACTTTTACATGCTTTTGTGGTCACAGAATTGCTTTGTTTGTTGTCTGAATATTGCAGATAATATCGTCCATTTGCTGCCTCCGTCTTCCTGTTTTCTTGGAATGTAATGGTTGTACAAGCAGAACTCCATTTACTGAGGATTGTCTTCTAATCTTTTACTTAAGGTCATGCTGTGGGCAGTCCATGCTTCCTTGCATATGCAGTGTATATGTAGTTATGAATAAGCATGAATACACACCCATATCTATATGCACACACACCTAAATTCACACATAATTCTAAGGAGGCTGCAAGAAAGATTGAGACTATTTACAAGAGCGTATTTATGGGACAAGAGGAAATGGCTTCAAACTGAGAGAGAACAGGTTTAGATCAGGTATTTACAAAAGATTCTTCCCTGTGAGGGGGGTAAGACAGTGGCACAGGTTGCCCATAGAATTTGTGGACAGCCCATTCCTGGAAGTGTTCAAGGCCAGACTGGAAGGGGCTCTGAGCAACCTGTAAAAAGCATTCCTGCCCATAGTAGGGGTGTTGAAACTAGATTATCTTTATGGTCCCTTCCAACCGAAGCCATTTTACGATTCTATGATTATCCCTTTTTTATGGTTTTCCATTGGCTTAGAGCTACTATAAAACCTATGTTTGTATGTGTATGTGTGTATATATATATATAGATATATTTATGCACAAGAACTCCTACATGAATCACATACTATGTTCTGTATGCTTATACACACTCAAAGTTAAGCCAAGACAATACGACAGTGTAAGCACAAAAAAAAAAAAAAGGAAAAAGCCTCTGGGAAATTTCATCCCCTAGTTTCAAGTTATAACAGGCATTTGAAAAAAAATTATACTAATATTCTGTGTTAAAAAAAATTGAAGATGCATACAATAGGTAGCACACAACTTCTGCTCATGCTGTGCTAGAAGAAAAATGTCTGCTTCGACAGATGTAAATTCTGAAAAAAAAATAATACCAGAGAATGTCATTGCTATTCTGCAGTAGGTGTAGCACCACATCAATCTCTATATATGTAATTTATGTAATTTAGTGTCATCTTGGGGAAAAAGATCACATAGGCATCTAAACATTTAAAAGTCCTTTCCTAAAGTTCTGTTCTAAGGGTGTTAAACCTAAGGACGTGTAAAGGCTAAGTAATACACATTCTGCTAAGAAACAACTACTAGTTTTTTTTTTTAAAAAAAAGTTACTGTATCATTGTTTTATGTTTTTCTTTTTCCGGTAAGTGGGAACTTCACTGGCCTGCTGGGGCTTCTCAGATGTAACGGGTAGTGGCTTAGCCAACTTCCTCAGCCAATTCTCTCAGGAGCTGTGGACGTATCTTTTCAGGTCTCAAGGATTTTGGAATCTTCAGGTTCCTTAAATGGTCTCAAACCAAGTCTTCTCCTATAGTGGGTAGTTAATCATTCCCCCAGACCCTGCTTGCACCTTTTGAAACTTGGGCAGTGCGGCTGGAACACTTACTGGTTAAGACTGAGGCAAAAGAAGTTGTTGAAGTTAAGACTGAGGCAAAAGAAGTTGTTCAACCTTCTCCACGTTCCCTGTATCCTTTGTGAAAGGACCCACATTCTCCCTGGTGTTTCTTTTATCATTGATTTACTTTTTCAAGCCTTTTTTATTACCCTTGATGTCCTTGGCTAGATTTATTCCTACTACTTTCCTAACAAGATTCCTGGGTGTTTAAACAATTTCTCTATAATCCTTCCAGACTACCTTTCCCTGCTTCCATCCTCTGTTATCTAGCTGTTTAAGTTTGTCCAGGAGCTCCTTGTTCATCCATGCTTGGTGTTCTTCCCCAGTTTCCTTTTTGTAGTGCTGCATAACTCTTGACTCTGATGCAGACAATCCCTAAATATCATCCAGTTCTTTTTGGCCTCTCTGCCCTCCAGTGTTCTAACCCATGGCACTCTACTGAGGAGATCCTGGAAGAGACCAAAGTCTGCTGTCCTGCTCCAGGGCAAGGGAGCTTGCTGCGCATCCTCTTTCTGCCCCAAGGATCTCAAACTCCAGCCCGGTCACTGCAGCTCGGGCTGCCTTCAGCTCCACATTCCCCACCAGCTCCCTCTTGTTGGTAAGAACAAGGTCCAGCACAGCACCACCACCAGCTGGCTCCTCTGTGACTTGGAGAAGGCAGTTGTAATCAAGGCATTCCATGAACCTCCTGGACTCCTGTGCCATAATGGGTTTTTCCTCTAATAGATCTCAGGGTCCTAGAATCCCCTTTAAGGACTTTGGCTATCACAGTCTGTGGCAGCTTTCTGTCTGGAACTTTCTTTCTGTCACTTACTTCTGCAATATTTTGGCAAAAAAATTAGATCAATGGAAGTCTGATTCTTAAGGTATAAATGTTAAAAAGACAAAGACGGAAAAGAGGAATTTGGGGGAAAAAAAAAAAAAACAAAAAAAAACCAAACAGCAAAAAAAAATCCAAATATTTTTAAATTACCAGATTATTGGAAACAATAAAGAAATCATTACAACTTCATACAATCATACACTGGTTTGGGCTGGAAGAAATAAACATCATCTCATTCCAATGCTGCTGCCAATGGGCAGGGACAGCTTCAGCTAGACCAGGTTGCTCAGAGCTACATCCAATCTGGCCTTGAACACTCCCAAGGATGGGGCATCCACAGCTTCTCTGGGCAACTTGTACCAGGTCCTCATCACCCTCACACTAAAGAATTTCTTCCTAACATCTGAGCTAAACCTACTCTCTGTCAGTTTGAAGCCATGCTCCCTGGTCCTGTCACTAAATGCCCCTGTAAATAGGGTCTCTCCCTTTTTCTTGTAGGTTTCCTTCTGATGCCTTAAATAATCCAGAAATAACATACTTTTGAGATAATATTAGTCTAGGAGATAACATAAAGGTTGGTCTTTATTGGAGGCCTTGAGGGGCAGATATGAAAAATGTCCACAATATGCCCACCCCCACATGGGATGAGTGCAGTTTTGTAAGCTTAGTAAATTAGCATAATTGACAAAAATCACCAATTAGAGACATAAGTGGCGAGGCAATTTCGCCCCAGTCCAAGCCCTTCCTAAATCCTGTCCCCTTTTTTAGAGACTAAATGTTGAAAATGAGTCTCAAAGAGGTGGTTTTGACCTTGATTCTCAGGGAGAAACAAGATAGGCTAGGGGGCCTTGTGCCTCCCTGGGGCTTGGAGCTCTGCAATATGTTTTGTCTTTCTGCCTAGGGAAAAGGTAGGGAAAAGTACTGGGAAAACTAGCTACGAATACACTAATGGGCTACAAAAATACATGCAAAGAATGCAGAGAATATGCAAAAGAAAAAAAGGCAAAAATTAATTTGGCATCACTTCAAGTACTATTTCGTTGGATATGTCAACACAAATACTGATATAGGAAAGAAAATTCCTCCCCAAAAGTGGGAAGCAGGTGGTATTTCTCACTGGAGGTACAGGGAAAAAGCATTCTCTTTAAATGAGCACTATTTTTTTTATTTTTTAAACTGCTGAAATTACAGTGTTTAATTTACACTGACTGAAGAAAAATAAAATGAAACATTAGAAGATGAATAAAAAGTAATCTTACATGGAAGATTAATTTCATAAATATATTTAATTTCTATTGTATTGTTTCCAGCAGAGGGAAGAAGCAGGCAGAACCTACCATCTTTGCATTAGTGATACTCATTAATCCAAGCAGAGCAACGTCTGCAACTACAAAAGGCATCTCTGAACAACACCAAATATTCAATTCAATTAATAGGATCGTTATGCATGGTTTTACTCAGCTAATATTAATTGTTAATGATCATCCATAACATCTGGGAAAGAAGGACAGCTGCGCCAGGTGAAAGCTTCTGGCATTGAACAACACATTGTCTTAGAGAAGAGACTTCTCTGAAGTGACAGCACTGGGTCAGCACAAAGGCATTACACAGTCAGACTTGCTTGTATTTTCTGCCTTTTTCTTTGTCACCAGTGAAATTTTGCACTCTTGACTTGCAGTATCTGTTTTTTCATGCTGTTTTAACCCAGCTACTGGATTCTTCCTAGAAAAAGATCACATTGCAACTTGAAGAACAGCAGAGGGCAAGTTCTAATTATTTGACCTGGCTAATTTCAGTTGCTTTACATAGATTTTCTTGGTTTTTTAGAAGACAACCTGTAGTTTCTCTCATTCTAGATTTCAATCACTACCTGTTCTCCTACCAGGGAGGTTTTCAATAATTCTGAAACCCCCTAGATCATACAATTTTTTCAATTTTCAGCTTTTCTTATGTTAAAAATTAATTTTTTCACATCTCAATTTTATAGAATTCATTTTATGTAATAAAAAGTACATACATTAAACAATACATTCTGTAGTATCTTCTTACCGAAATTCTGAAAAATACACGTTTAAAATCAGTTTTTGCTGGAAATAACAATTCTCTTCCTTTCTGCCATCAGCATTAGTCAATCAGCTGTTTACAGACATAGTATGAAGCTTCCTTTAAGCTTCTCTGCTACTCTATCATATTTTGGAATTATTTTAGCTGTTAAGAGCCTTTCTTTATTATTCCATTCTAGCCGTGTTTCACTCGGTAATTTCCCCATGATAATCTATGTTCAGAATTCACTCGGAGACAAGTATGAATAAGTCCATCTCAATCAGTCATAAGTTTTGTGTGATGAGGAAGATAATTTAACTTGTGTAAATAATCAAACACTCAGTAGAAAAGAACTGGAAGTGTTTCTCCTCAGTTGTACATAAACTAATTTTCAGGCAAATGTTGAATGAATAGAAATGATTTTGTACTTGTAGCTTAAGACAGTCCATGCAAATGCTTTAGAAAAAGTTAGTTAAATGTGCTTGAACATAGGCTTAGGAGGTAAATATTGTCCACTTTATTATTCGCTACATATATATGTCTTAATGAAGATATAATTATTTTATTTCTTATATCTCTATCATGCTAGTGTTGTTACTGTGTATTAAAAATAGTTTGAAATTGCACCACAAAAATAAAAGAGAACAAATCTCATTCCAGAAATATAAGGAAAAATAATTAATGAAATATATGGCTGTTGGTTAGCAAAAAGTGAATCAGATTTTTCAAAATCACTAGTTCTACCATTTTTACTTTTACTGTTGTTATTTACAACACCATATTTTTTATTCATCTATCAATGATATTTCAGAAGCAAGTGGCACCAGTAAGACAGTATTCTCTTAACAGTAAATGCTAACTGATGTTGGACCATTTCAAACTTCAAAAATAAGCAATTGACTATATTACCTTTGAATTTCAAGGCAGTAGACTGAACTCCATGAGGACTGAATTTTTCTAAAACTCCAGTTACATGAATCTTTTTGCCTTTAATGAGAATCATGAAAGATTTCTGTTTATGTTTACGAATAAAATTCCTGTGACATTGAAGACATGCACAATTATCAACTCACTTCATTTGTATGGTAAAGGTTTGAACAGTCATCACCCAGAACCTGAACAAGGGCATATCTATAAATAATAATCCAAGAGGTCATTTGAATCTGACAGGTCACAAAAATAGTCTGCAAGGTGAGCGGGATCTTATTATCATGGACAAGATGTTAACTGAGATAGAAATCAGTGGTAAGGGATTTAATATCCCCAACAAAACAGAGTTCTTCTATAAAGAAAGCAGTAATAGCAAAATAAAGTCTCCAGGCAAACTCTAATCTCTATTGAACTACATTATGTGCAGGTCAGTCAGTAGGGAAGGAAGGAAATAGAAGTATGGTCTATAGGGGCATAGAGATACAACTACAAAAGCCTTGAAAAAGGCAATCTGAAATTACAGTCAGCTATTTAGGTCACAGCAGAAGAGAAAAGCTTGACTTCAAGTATCAGTTATAACTTACATTAAGGACCATGATGGATGAGGTGGAGTAATTTAAATTACTGTTTATTTACTGTTTGAATAAGCACTTTCACGTCCATCTTGTCAAAAAAACTAATTGATAAAGTCAAATTATGCATCCAAGAAAGTTTACCATGTGGCTCCTACTTTACAACCAGGTAGTATCAGATAAATGTGAGTGCAGTCTGTGACTGAAACACTATTTATATCTTTTCAGTGAATTACCTCCATCACTTACAAATGCTTTACTGAAGCTCCTCTTCTAAGAGACTGTAATGAGTCACAACAGGTTTGCCTTGGTTCTCTTGGTTACAGTACATACAAACTACCATCCCACAGCACATCCCACAGCCTACTTAAAAATACAACAATTGGACACTAATCAGTTAGTACTTAGCATTTATGCTTGCTGTAGACCTTGTGCTTTACATTTTCCCTTGAAAGTTAAAAAGATAGACTTTATGGTGGTTGTCTCTCCACCAAAAAAGATCGAGAAATAATGCCATAGACCTGTACGCTCTGTCCCCATAGGGCTTTGCTTTCAAGCATTGAAGCTTTTTGCTCTCAGTTTGCTAAACTGTCCCTCAGCCTGAAGGCCAACTTGACAGGATATGCCAAATATTCTTCCTCCACTATCACATAAAAATTGACACAAATATTTCCCAGCAGAAGAAGTTGTAGCTGCTGTAATTATCTATATGTGTATGGAACAAATCTTCAGGAATTAACTCTTTAAAACTTCATAAATGATCAGTACCACAGGAATCAGCTGAGGAGAGGAGCTTTAGCTCTATATATACCTAACAATTATCGACCCAAAATTTTCCATTCTTGACATAAATGTCAATGCTGTGTAACATTTTCCTTCAACTTAGGTGTTAAGACTGGATGACAACTGCCAGAAAACATAAAAGATATCTGTATTTTCCCAATATATATCAGTATCTAGTTGACCAAATGTTCCATGCATTTGTCTAAATTATTTATCAGTATAAACAGAATATCTCTGATAGAACTACACATGACCACCAGAGGATTGGTAAAGTAAGTGAACACTTCTGATAGTGTCATTCACTAAATATATTCATTGCTTCTGTGATGCTCATTTTGACTTTGTTATTGTTTTTGTACATCATCTCTGACCATGTCCCAGACATCCCAGCTAAAAAGAGCATGGAAAACCAGGCCACTAGATGTAATACAAATATGATTACCAAAAATAGTATTAGCCTTTTAGTTGCTGGACAAAAGTTTCAAGTAAAAATTTGAATTGTAGAAAAGCTACAGCAATTTTGTACTTTGTAAGTTTTCTCAGTAAGTCCCTCACTGTTCTCTCAACACTTCATACGTAATATATTGAATCTTTTATGTGGAGGACATTTCTCCTAAACAAATATCCAATATTTAATGCTAATGTTCTACATTACAAGGTCATAATCCCAAAATATATGCTGTTAGTTTCTATGAGCCCTTTCCATCATGACAGTTACAAAATAATTCTTTTTCCCATGCCCCTGAAACCTTTTTCTTTTATTACAAAGGATAAACATCAAAGTGGGTGATTTTTAGAGAATATGCATGATTTGAAAATATTTAAAAGACATTTCTGTGATGTTCTAAAACCAAAAAATTACTATATAATTTGCTTAGGTACCCCACAAATATTACTGTCCTAAGTAAAAGTAACATTTCCAAATGAATTCATAACTCTTCCTTCCACATCTTCCTTTTTCTTTTCTTTTTAACATCATTTTCACATTGTTTTCATTGAATAAAACCTCTTTTAACTGTGAAAGGGAGCTAGAGGCCTCACCATTGATAAGGGTAAAGCTTCCATGAAAAGTCAGGTATTTTGTGATGTACTACAGTTACTTTCTTCAGTGTGTAGCAGTTTTTGTTCCACACATTGTGACAGCAAAAAGAATAACTACAAAGGTCAGAAAACATGAAGTATTCTCTGTCCCCTCCTTTTTAGTTGCCTTGTCACGATTGTTAAATTGTCTTTTGCTAGCACAGTTGTGAAATCATCCCTTAGTGTCATTATGTAAGACGCTTTGGGATCTTTTGCAAACTAGGGTTCTGTATCAGCCTCTATTTTCAGGAGTGAATTATTAGCAGGTCCCTAATATGGATTTTTAAAACTTATTCCATTTTATAGAAAGTCCTGTGTCAATTTAGTGATATAAAGGCACAAACTAGGATACAAAATAATTTTAAAAATGCCTTTGCAAAGAAGCCCTTCCAAAAACTCCTTTCACTGATCTCCAGAGTGCCTTAGACTGAAACATTATCATAAGCTTCTATTCTTTCATTTACACCACAGAGTACCAAACATATGACAATATGATTGATAACCTTTCCAGCTCAGATACTGCATAATGAAATGAATAGTATAAGGAGAATAAAAAAAATCATGACAAAGTGTATCTTACACAGTCAAAGACATGAATAATAGAAATGGTGCTGGCTTCACCTTTTCCAATGATGATATGAGTATGTAATCTTGGTCATGAGAGTAAATTGGCAAGGCAAAATTAGCCATACATTTAGTTAGTTCAAACTCGTTTTGTTTTAAAACAGAAGTCACCTTGTGACCTAACGAAAAGGTACACTGGTGACTTTCACATAGGAAGGTTAAAGGCAGCAGAAATGGGCTGTGAAGGGGCACCTTTGTGAAGAACAGCCCATTTTCAGAACAGGAAAGCAGGGGAAAGACAGACACCCCACCCCATCCTGCCACTCACTTACTCCCCTAACAATAAGACTGGGGAGAGGATCATGAGGGCAGAAACGAGAAAATTCATGGAATGGGATAAAGACAAGTAAAACAAACATAACAGCTTAAATATTATTCAGTAATGATTTATGTAGGAGAAGATACTAAAGGTTTCCAGACTACTGCCTTTGCCTCTGAAAATGTTTCTTTCTTACTGAATTATGATATAATTTCATTATCTTAAACCTATAAAGAATTTCTTTTGAAACATTAGACTCCAGCATGCTATGTTCATAAAAATCTCACCAAGAAACCATTTTAAAAGTATGACTTGCAGCTATAAAAATTCTAAATATGAAATCTCTACTTTTATATTCTATGAGAACTGGAACAAAGACAAAACCTGTCACAAAACTATATTAAAACCGCTCACTTTTTAATATTCTTTCTCAGATGAAAAAACTTTTTACAAGAGCCTGGAGTGACAGAACAAGAGGGAATGGCTTCAAACTGACAGAGTGTAGGTTTAGATTAGATATTAGGAAGAAATTCTTTACTGTGGGAGTGCTGAGGCCCTGGCACAGGCTGGCCAGAGAAGTTGTGGATGTCCTGTCCCTGGAGATGTTCGAGGCCAGGTTGAATGGGGCTCGGAGCAACCTGGTCTAGTGGAAGGTGTCCCTGTCCATGGCAGGGGGTTGGAACATGATGGTTTTATGGTTCCTTCAAACCCAAACTGTTCCATGACTCTTGGTTGTGGGTAAACCTGCATTCAAGCATTTCAGACTTAAAGATATTTCTTATTGTTAGAGACACCAGGCTATGTTTTGCATCAAGGATGCATTACATCACCCAAAACACTATGACACAACATGTCAAAATCTAAATATTTTTTATCTCACACCTCTTTAAACACACACACAAGAGAAAAAAATATAGGACCATTACTTTAAAATTAAATGGCTTTCAGAAAAAAAAAAAAAGGATACTGAAATATCTGAGGCTTTCTTGTGTATAAATGCTTTTTCTTCTTTGAGGATGTGATCTGAAATGATTTAAAGTGATTTGAGTATCTTTGTGAGTGCCTTGGGAACATAAAGTTGGGTGGTTGCTCAGAAACTTTGTAATAGCCCATAAATAATTTTCCCACTAGTGCTAGTTTTGTCTACTGTACTGATAAGTCAGGGCTCTAAAGAGCATAAGAAAAATTCTTAGCACATTTAAAATCAGTCCTATGCAAAAGTGCACGCTATAAAACATCGGTTTGCTCTCTGCTGATGATGCATGAGATGTGAAGTCCTATATATCAGTCTGACCATATTTCACAATTTTAGTTGCATTCAATTCTTGAATGTTTCTTTTGTTAAATTGGATTTTTTTAAAGAGATATCATTCTGATATAATAGCAGTAAACATATTTTTCTTACTCTACTGTATTTAACATTTCCTACTGTCCCGTCCTGCTCTAAAAGGGGAGTCAAGGGAGGATTATTTTGATAGATTTCTTAGATGAAAATAAAGTCCAAGCGCAGCAATGTTAGATCTGAGAACTGTTTATTGATAAAGAAAGGTAAGTGTTCCTACCGAAGGGGGATAGAAAAGGGAGCAAAGAGGGGGAAAGAAAGACAGAGAGAGAAACGGAAAACCTGTGCAGATTGTTACCGCTATAGGACCCCGGGCGCCCTGTCAGCATCCACTCGGCAGATGAGTCTGAGCGGCTCCCGCGGCGGGCTGGGCGCGATTTCCAAACAGCAGCGGCTGCGTGTCCCTCCCTCTGCCAGAGAACAGGCTGCTGTGCCTACAGGCGTGTCTCTAATGCTGCCAGAGAACAGGCTGCAGTGCCTACAGGCGCGTCTCTAATTCTGCCAGAGAACAGGCTGCTGTGCCTACAGGCGCACTCGTGGAACAGTTGCGGGCTGTCAGCGTCGGGATACAGCGAAGCACTGGGCTGCCGCGGTGCCGAGCTGCCTCGGGGAAGCGGTGAAGCGGGGCAGGCAGTCTGGGAAGACACAGGGCCGCAGGGAGGAAAAGGAAGGAGCGGGGAGAGAGGGGCCAAGCTGACCCTCCGGGAGAGCCCCTGATCCCTCCAAGAAACCCAGAGAAAAAAGGCTGGAGGTTGTGGCGCAGTTAGTTCCTTTTATCTGCTGCGGCTCCTCCCATAGCCCAATTTCCCGGGCATTTTTTCCCGGGCATCTGAGGATCTGCCCCACCGGCAAGAGGGGTCGCTTGCAGCCCGATCGTGGGAGCTTTCTCTGCCCTGATCGAGTGTCGGGCGATGTCTCCCCGGGAGCAGGGCTCCCAGCACATGTACAGCCTCTATAGCAATTTTTCACCTCTTATATAAATATAAAGCATAAATAAAAATCAGAGTAGTCCCTCTCAAACTACTTTTGAAAAAAAGTAGGCAAATATTTAGGAACATTTTTCTTTTTCTTTCTAGCCACTATAGGGAACCTGATGAATTATTTCATTTGCTATTGTAAATCAATATCACTCCTTGGACTTCTTATGGAGTTATGCAGGATATACACTGGAAGAGCTGTCTTAAACTTGCAGACATGTAGCCTAATTAAGTAGCAGAGCTGAAAAAGTTCTAAGCTGTCGGCCCAAATTTGCACCAGTTTAAGCCAAAGTCTATTTAAAACCACAGACTGGATAAAACATAGTCAAAATTTATACAACCAAGACAAAAGACACAGAAGATTTCTTAATGTAGTTTTAACTTTAGCATTAGTTTAACTAAGTAAGACTTGGATTCTTGTTACTTCTTTCACTCCTACTATTCCTTTTTTTTTTTTTTCAGGCTGCCTGATGCAAAATACAGTCTCCTATATATCACTAATCCAGTTGGGCACCTTAATCTCTTAAATAAATTTATCCTCATTGTAGCTATCACTTCCCTTTACAACATCACCTTTTCCCTCTATTTGACATGTGAAAGTTGAATTTCTTTCCGAAGAAAGGTGACTAAACCTACTCTGTGGAAAAGCGTCTTCTCAAACCACATCAAATCTTGCAAGGAATATGTTGCTTTTAGCTCTACCACCTGCAACATTTCTCTGAAAGGATGAATTGGACGCCAGCAATAGCTCATTTAAGGCATGAGACACAAAAGGTATCCGGGCAATGGAGCTTTCATTGGAACAAGTCCAACGGCAGTTTTCACCACTTACCCTGGCAGAAACTATGGCACTCCCAAGCCCAGTCCCAAGTCTCTGCATAAATAATGTCCAGCTAAAGGACTTCTTCAAGCAAAGCCCCAGCAACTGTTTGAGAGCCTGACCCTCTCCTTCCATCATCTCTTGACTCGCGCATTTCTCCATGGTAGAAGAGATAGGAGGTGACAGGAAGAGTTAGACGCAGCATGGAGTACAGCATAAGTATTTTTCTTGCATTAAGGACTTCATCAAAACTGCTGTTTTCCCAATAGAGTTATCAGGATAAAGGCATGACTAGAATATCAGTGTTAAAGGGCAGCACTTTTTGATGAAGGACAAAAAGTGAAGAAGAGAGTTTTATTGAAATCATAGTTGCAAAAACATTTGTGGTTCAAAATTTGTTGGGGGAATATTTGAAAACTGACTGGCTGCTACACTGCTGTAATTCATGATAAAAATTAAATCAAGATCTGGTCATTGTGGGAAGTAGTCAGAATCATTTAAAGCAGGGGATAAGGAAGATTTTAACTGCACAGATTTTAACAAGAAGGCAATATGGGAGAACCCAGACATTTATTTTAATGATAACATTTTTAATATAAAATTTGATAATGAACAATAAAAGTGCTTCAAGGCTTAAGTGTCTTTAGTAAGAAAGAGAACGTGGAATGCAATGAGTGAGAATGAGCATGAAATAACAAAACCCACAACCTTTAATAAGGGGAGAGAAGCATAAGAAAATAAAAAACAATGTGTTTCAACGAAGGACAGTGCATTTAATTTAGTGCATTAAATCATAAAATTATTAGAAAATGACCTAATAATAGAAAGTGGGAAGTAAATTAATTGACTTCTATACTTCATTGTAGTACACAAGAACAAGCTCAGCTCCCATAGATGCAACTCAACTACTCCAATGAGAGCCCCCATTCACCTGCCCAGGAAAAGCCAGTCAGTCATCAGTGTTAAATGAAAATATTAATGAGGAACATTAAAAGAAATGCACAAACATGGAAGGTCTGAGGACAAGTAGTACTTCTTTGGAGTTGAAGAGATATGAGATTATTTTCAGTGATTCTTCAAGATCTACTTGCCATTTTTTTTAAATTAGGTTCCCGAAGAGTGTCATGGTTTGACACTGCCCCAAAGTCAGGGACCCACAAGAGTCACTTGCTCACCCTCCCCTGCTACAGCTGGGCAGCAAAGGAAAAAGAATTAACAAAGGGTTTATGAGTGAGATAAGGATCAAGAGAAAACACTTCAAGGGCAAAATAGGCTCAACTTAAAGTTGCAATGTGAATTTACTACAAACAGAACCAGAAGAGAATAATGAGAAGTAAAATAAGCCCTCAAAACACCTTTTTCCCCCCAGCCCCTCCCTCCTTCCCACCAACAGTGCAGGGAGAGAGAGCATGGGGATTTTTGGGTCTGTTCATTACTGAGATTTTCTTTCATTGGTCTGGGAGAGGAGTCTATCCCCTGTGAGACCGTGGGGTCCTTCCCATGGGAGAGAGTTCTCTGTAAACTCCAGGGTGGGTCGACTCACAGGCAGCACCCACACCACACCTGCTGCAGCATGAATTCCCCCCATGGGCATTCAGTCCTCCCAAAACTGCTGTGGTGTGGGTCTCTCTTTCCACGGGGTGCAGTCCTCCAAGGACAGCCTGCTCCAGCCTGGGAGCAGGGGGCCTCTCTCTTCTCCAGGTCTCCCACTGGATCACAGCCTCCTCCAGGCATCCATCTGCTCCAGCTTAGGCACCTGCCCACGGGCTGCAGGTGGATCTTTGCATCCCCCATGGACCCATGGCCTGCAAGGGGACAACCTGCTTCACCATGGTCCTCACCATGGCCTGCAGAGGAGGCTTGGTTCTGGCACCTGAAGCACCTCCTCCCTCTCCTTCTCCACTGACCTTGGTGTCTCCATATTGTTTCCCTCACATGTTCTCACTGCCTCCTCTTCTCTGACTAGATGCAAAATAGTGTGATTTTGTTTGAATTTTCTTCTTAAATATGTCATCACAGAGGCATTAAAAACCTCTGCCATTGGCCAAGTTTTGGGCAGAAGCATGTCCATTTTTAGAGCCATCAGGGGTTGGCTCTGCTGGACATGGTGGAAAATTCCAGCACCTTTTCACAGGAGCCATCTTTGTGGCTCCGTGCTACCAAAAACCAGGCTGTGAAAAACCAATACAAATCAATCCTGAAGTAAATGTTCTGTTTAAAAAAAATAAAATTAACATGTCTTCATAATGTCCTCCTCAAGTTAGAGACAATATTGTGGTAGATATCTGGCTTCTATATGGAAAGATTCTATGCTAAAATTTTATTAATAAATGCAATATCCTTTTCTTACAGTTATTTTACATTAACTGAAAAGATCCGTGTTTAGCTCCTTAATGATACTGTATTTGCATTTATCTTTTAATGCTTTGCCACCTATAGAGCTTTGTTGAAAATTCATTTCTTCTGAATCCATTGGAGGCAAAACCTCTGCCACCCCTAATACTTAGAAGCAATTACACAAATGGCTGCTAAGGCCCCACAGCTGCTAAGGAGATTACACATTTCACACTAATTAGAAGCGTGATAAAGTACTCTGCCACTTCCCAACAATCCATATGTTGTTCTATAGACATTTAAGAGGGAAAGGATCTAACCAGTCTTACAATGATGCAAATGGCAGAAATATTGACTGACAATGCATATAAAAATTAGTCTTTCTAATTTTAACGTTTTCCAATTTTGAGCCTCCCAAGCTAATTCATATTGTTTAGAGAACTAGGCTCCACTGGAGGTGCCTGACTGGGAAGCATTGATAAATTGCTGTCAGCTATTTCAGATAAGAAATGATGTTACAGTGGACTTTTTCTTAGGCTTCCTTCAATAGTCCGCCAACATGAGAACACATACAGAGGCAATTAGTTCCTTTCCTTTCCTTTCCTTTCCTTTCCTTTCCTTTCCTTTCCTTTCCTTTCCTTTCCTTTCCTTTCCTTTCCTTTCCTTTCCTTTTTTTTTTNTTTCCTTTCCTTTCCTTTCCTTTCCTTTCCTTTCCTTTCCCTTTCCCTTTTCTTTTTTTTTTTTAACTTTTTCTGTGGTAGGCTTATGTAGTGGCAATGAGCAAGTGAGCCAGTAGATGCTTAGCTAATAAAAAAATGGGTAACAGTCAGACAAATTCAACACATTAGAAATAAGCAGACACAGCTGAGAAAAAAACTGAGAGAATGAAAGAAAATATAAGAAGGAGATGTTTTATGGTTCCACGCTGAAAGCTACATCAGTAAAAACTACATTCCAATTCCATTACTTGTTTCCATGACAAGGCTTATAATGAGAAAAGCAAATGTTAAACAGGAATCAATGTTCATGGTTAGGAAGAAACAAACTTTATTTATTCCTGTAGCTTTCATGCTTGTTTCTTGGATGGCACACAGTCACTCAGGAATTTCAACTTAACTCCATGGTCCTGCTTGTGTGAAGCTGAGTAGAAACATTTGCAGGATCCAGGGACAAAAATCACATGCAAAATTATTGGGGAAAAAACCCACAAGTGTATGTATGGGAATTAGTTTCATAAGTTAGGAGTTCATATGGGGTTTTTGAAAGGGGATTGTTTTTGAAGAAAAGGTCTTTTTTCCCAGATTTTTATGGTAGTTTCTTAATTCTAATAAGTCTTTAAAAACTGACAGTGGAATATGATTACTATGGATTCTGTTTATTATTTCAAAATATTGTCATTATTTAAACTATGTTTCATACTAATTAATTTGCAAATGGAAGTAGTAATGAAATACAAGCTACAGAACTAGCTTGGGCTTTTTTTGTTTACCTGTGTGGGGATGATGGATAGCCTTATTTCTTTTGACTTTGTTGTTCACCGTGTCTTTGAATAAATGCTGAAGACTATAATAAATTCACATCGTATTTGCAGAACCTCTGTCTGAGACTGAAGGTCATTTGATAGGAGACTACCAACCATTTCCAGAAAGGGACTCTTTATCTCAGCTGTCTGTATGCCAATTAAACTGTAATTTATCAATTAGTTTATGTGGAATATGGATCCCTGCTAAACAAACATCTACTTTCTGATATATGGCTTTATGAAAGGATTCAGTTCACATTGCAGAAATATTTTTCACAGTATACATTATGTCTTTCTTTGGTTTGCCATTGCATTAACCTCTCAGTCTTATCAGAGAACATTAAAACTTTTGCATCCATTAATATAAAATAAAACTGTTCGTCCTCCACTGTCAAGGAAATAATGCAGGATGACTTTGAATTCATGTACTGACCACCTTCTTAAGCCCCAGCCAGAAGTCTGGATTATTCATATATATATAGAAATGTACTTGTTTATGAAATCCTGATATCTGATGCTACACTGCACTGCAGAAGCTTTTACCTTGCCTTAATTTTAAGATATAATCCTTTATTGAAAGGATTGAAATGCCAATGAAATACAACTGAGATTCAAGAACAAAAGAAAAATAATCTCTTAAAATATTAAACAATTTTATAATAAAACTATATTGCAATATACAAAAGAATCCAAACAAACCCAGACATGCTGAGGTATGTTCGCCAACCACATCACTTACCTCTTAAAAAGAAAATCAAGAAAAGACTTCTAGAGGTACGGCATCTTCAGTGCTCACACATTCATCAATCTAAACACAAAACATTTCTTACTGGGCATGCATTAACCTTTTTTATTGAAAGTTTCTCATTACTTGGTATTCTAGAGATGAAATGAAGTAGATTTTCTAATTTAAATAGTACATCTGGTCCTAGCAAGACATGCATGTGGGGTGTGATGTGAGATAGGAGAGAGGATTTTAATTGCTTTAGACATAAGCACTGTAATCATGATCTTGGAGATCTCAATACTGTACACAATCTTGGCATGAGGTTCTGGAAGGTGAGGGATTCGACTTGGAAAAATCTACACATTATGACTCTTTCTGTGTATATTTTAAAAAGTCACAAAGACACCTGTACTTGATTTATAATGCTGTTGAAAGTCAAACTTCTACACTTCTTTTAGATTGGTTCCCTTTAGAATTAGACATGGCCTGTATACCTGTAGGACACACTAAAATGCATTTACTACAAATAAAACAATGCTGAAAGTTTTTGACTCCTTTCCATTCAGTATTGAAGAGCTGGAAATGAAGATAAATAAGCAAACAAGTAAATAAAATTTAGTCATCTCTTATCAATTTACTTGCATATTGTTTTTAAGCACATGGACACAGCATAGTTTGAATTGACCTTTCAAAGTTCACCTAAGCCAATTCCTCTGCAGTGAGCGGGGGCACCTTCAACTCAGTCAGGTTCCTCAGGATCCATGTCCAACCTGACCTTCAGTGCTCCCAGGAATGGGGCAACTACCACCTCTCTGGGCAACTGGTTCCAAGTGTTTCACCACCCACATTGCAGAAAATGTTTTCCTTACAGCTAATCCAAATTAATCCTCCTTCAATTTAAAGTCACCATTTCTTGTGCTATCACAAGCAGGCCCTGCTAAAAATTTTGTCCCCGTCTTTCTTATAGGCTCACTTAAGGCACTGGAAGGCAACAAAAAGATGTCCCTGAAGCCTTCTCTTCTCCAGGCTGAACAACCCCAGCACTCTCAGCTGCTCCTTATGGGAGAGGTGCTCCAGGCCTCCCATCATCTGTATGACCCAGTTCTGGACCCTAACAGGTCAATGTCCTTCCTGTGTTCGGGACCTCAGGGCACTGCTGGAAACTGGGAAATGCCTAAATACAATAATAAAAAATAAATTCTGCTTATTAAGCCTACCCATGACTTTCCATTTATCTTTAACTTTTCATTCAGCTATTGCAAAGATGTTTGGAAGACTAGTTATGACACAAGAGTTAAACCAGGACCTTTTGTTTAAAAATATAGCAAAGAACTCTCTAAATCTGTGTGATTTTCTGTATTTCCCTCATTATGATATAATTTTCTAATAAATTTTAGAGTGTATTTCTCATTTAAAATTTTTAAAAGCATTATTGATACATGTACTTGCAATTGTAGCATTTATGTAAAGTTGAAATTATGCATGAGATCTTCCAGCCCATTCATTTCTGCCAGATCATTCTTGACACATAAAACTTGAATGATGTTTCATATTAGAGGTAGCTCCAAGACCAGCTAACCTTGCCACAAGGAGTATTTTCTCTTGAGATTTTTTTTTTTTCAAATTATTCAGGAACATTTTCTTTGACTCTTTGTTTTTATTATGCTCAAAGGGTTTTTTGTTCCTGCAGAACATAATTCCATAGAAGTATCTTCTAGGAAAGAAAGAGGGGTAAGAGGAACTTGGGTTTTAGCTGTGCTGATGTGTTGTTTTGTTTTTTTTCTTTTCAGTTTCCTCATATATGGAAAATAATAACATGGTGGAAAAAGGCTAGAAAATGTTTTGTTTATTCTTCTAACAATAACGGGTTGTCCTCTCCAGTCTAGCTCTACCAAATAAATAAAGATACAAAAAATAAACCTCAGGCAGCTTCAGTCAACACTGTTTCTAATTGAATTTTTGGCTCAATTTTTGCAACGGCTGAAGCATTCCTGAGCTTCTCAGCCTGTGAAAAGAGACTGTAAAAAATTAGGAAAATTGGATCACTTATCTAAGTGTTTCAGTTCATTCCATTAGTAGTTTTCTCTGGGAACAACCAACATACCTAGGATGACATAGGTAACACAGAATAATTTCATAAATAATATATTTTACACATTTTTTTTTTAATCACGCTGAAGTTATTATCCTAAATCACATGAATAAACCTGATGACGATCCAAAGGATTGATCCAGCACTGGAGACATAAAATGCATGTTTCCACATCCTCCATGGCAGTTTATTTCTCATCTGTGAAGTGCTAGTAGAGGAGTTCCATCAGGGAGTTACTGAGCGTAGGAGTGTATTCTGTGGGGTCAGAGTACAATGAACTGAGGTCTGAACAATTTATTTGAGTAGGTGTTGCAATTTCAAAAAATAAAAAGGAATTTCTTCCTTTTTTAAGGAAAATATTAAAGGAAACAGATTGTTTTATTTTAAGGTAATAAGGCAAGTAAATTACTTATAAATCAACCAGACAATATTTTTGTTTCTTATGGTTATTTGTGCTTGTTTTTTATTTCAGACAAAAATTGGCGGTGGCTCCAAGCTGTATCAAAACTGTAGCTGTTTAATTTATTTCTTGTGCCATTACCACGGACTTCAAGTGAAAGCCAGTTCTCAGGTTTTAAAAAGTCTGATGAATAATAAAATCAGTGAAGAAAAGTAAAAAATTGATATAAATGGAAAATTTTATTTGTGTCTCATAGGGAACTCTGAGAATGCTTGGTGATGAAAGTGTGTCTATTTGAGAATTCATGTATATAGGTAATTTACTTCTAACCTTCTTTCTAAGTTTCCTGATTGAAATTTCTGATTATACATAAAATGTATAATTTCTACTTAATTCTTTTTCTGAAGGTAACTATAAGTAATTCTGGCACTGAGTTACAATTGTATAAGCTCAAATAATACTTAAGTATTACTGCTTGTATTTTTTTCTCGGGTTCCTGTTTAACTAAAACCTTTTAAAATAATTGTGTGTTTAAATACATTTTCATAGAGATGTTCTTGGCAGAATAAGCAAAATGGAAATATCTTTGTGCAGAGATTAATTTTAAGTTACCTAAACTCAAGGAGATTTCTATATTGAAACAGTTCCTAGGCAAGTACTTAATGTATTTATATTTAATGTATTGTGTATTTGTGAAGGGTATGTAAGAGTTATCAGGAATGGCTGGCTACAAAAGAAGTTGAACGGATCACAAAAGGGCAGTGCAAGGGCAGGATCAACCCAAGAATATTCTCCATGATTTGCCATCACTATTCTAACAACTCTCCCAGCCAGCTGCCAACTTTACCCTGTATCAAGGGGTTTTATCCAGTCATCCATTATATTATTATTTTCCAATTCTCACTTTAGCAGAGGACTGGAATTTTTAGTCTCAGCTTCTTCAGTTCCGTTCATCACTCCACTATAATATCGTATATTATCACACTATTTCTAGAAATTATCACGTTCTTTCCTTCTCTATGACTTTCTCTGAGATATTTTTCACTTTTCAAGAAGAACAACAATAAGAAGATAAATTTCAATTATAATTCAATTAGGGGAAAAATAACCAAGTGTATAAGAACTGGACTATTTAAAAAAAAAATTTCAACACAAAAATAATTTCATTATTTAATATGTGTGTGCAATAGTAATTAGTTATCAAGTTATAGTCTTTGGAAATTATAAATATAAATAAAAAGTTTGGGAAATAAGTAACTGCTGATTGATTACAGATTAAAATTATTACTTTCATACACACAACAACTTTTTGTTTCATTTATAGTTTAAAAAAAAGGGCACTTATGTAGACTTGTTCAATGTATGGTGGACAAATTTATACAAGAGGTTAGATTAATAGGTCTGGATATTTACACTTACTGAATGTAATTATGGTACCTTACAACAGGTGCTTCCTAGGCAATTTCCAGGAATCATTTTGCAGCAATCACAAGCTGATGAGTGATTCCCTGTACGGCTTGATATTCTGATGTCAATTTGCTCCAGTTGCAATTGTGAGCAGCATATATCTGGGAGTTTGGGCTCATGAAGGGTCTCAGCTTAATTTCTGCGAAACAGATTTCTCCCAGCATCACATTGAGCTCAGCAGAGAATATACGCATAGACTGCTGAAATGAATTTTAAAGGTTGTGTATGAGCAGGAAGCTTCTATTACATGAATCTTGTTATTGCAGCTTGAGTCAAGGAAAAATCCACTAAGGAGTTTCTGCAGCACCCTCACCGAGGAGAATATTTTGGCATATATTTATTGAACTCGGCAATAGATACTTTATTTGGAATTTTAATAGCGTATTACTAAGTTCATTTTTGGACACTGACTGATGATTCTGATTTTTTTAATACATTGTGTCATATCTTATGCTTCATTTTGCTTTGACCTCAACTGTCTTGCCACAAGGGGCAGTTTATCAATATTCTATGGCACTCTATATAACAAAATAGATCTGCATAATTTCTGAGACACTGAGCTACCTAGGATAATTTGAGACATTTATTAAAGAAAAGCTTCTCCATTTATAGGTGTTCTATAATTCATTTTTCTTCTTATGACAGAGGATTTCCTTATTTAAAACCCAATATGTTCTATAATAAAGGTTCCATTCAACACTGAAAAATAACCCTATGGCAAAGATAGGTCCCTAAGGTCAGATCTCTTCAATAGATGTAGGTCATTGTTTCTCATGAAAGAGAATAATTTCTAGAATTCTATTTGGTTTTAGACGTTAAAAAAAAATTCTTGGTGTGTGTTTCAGTTTGCAGCCTTTCTCCATCACATGAACCAATGCTTTATATATATAAAAATATGTACATATTTTAAATTTTAAAAAAAATTGTATTATCTGCAAAAACTCCAGGTAACATCTTTGGCTCTATTTTCAAAGGACTGAGATGTTTTCACTGCTTCTGAGTGTAATTGAGGCATTCCTACATTCAGGTTCTGAGGAACACAATTTTACACCTTAATTTTAAAACATGTGTAGACAATATATGGGCATCTACCAGAATCAGCTGCACAGTTTGTTTCCTTGTGCTCACCTGGGACACCAATGGTTTTAATTCCTGCTTCAAAATCCTCAGAGATGTGGGGAAGGTAGGGAGAAAGAAAGTAAGAGCAAGAAAACACATTAATTGATTTCTGAGAGTTGTTGAGGCTATTAAAGTGTTATTAAAACTTAATGAACATCACCAGCACCTACAACATACTTCTGCTTTGCTTTGTAAAACTCTCCATTTTTTTACAAGAGTGAGAGGGTTTTACTCCTTACATAGATTTCTCATAAGGCTCATTAGGCTCATAAGGCTCATAATATTGGATATTCCAATATTGTAAAAGGGGTTAAAAATTACAACAAAAAGACACAGTTCTGGATCAAAGGGATGTTGTAGATTGAGATCCAGTAAGCTTGATGCAGGGTTGTTGCATTTATAGTTTTGTGTATTTTTCTTATTACAAACCCAGTGAAAAGTATATCAGTGGTGCTTAGTAGTTCTTTTATTTCCAAGATAAAGACTAGAACTGCACTACCATAATTAGATACCAGGCTTATTTTATTAAAAATATAAACAAAAGAAACCACTCCTAAAAACAAATCAGGAAGAAAAAGCTATGTAATAACTACTAAACATTAGAAAGTGAACTGCTGGTCTGTAACATGCATAGCACATTCTGACAACAAACAACATGAGTAAATATTTTCACATTCCCATAGTCACCAAAGCAAAATCATTACCTTTATCTTCCTTGAATTCAATTGCAAAAAATTAAAGAAATTGAGAATGTTAGACTGGTCTAACTCCAAACTTTCTGATATTTTAGGCAACTGGCAAAAAGCAGGAAAAATGAAAATACATGCTTATTTTCCCTGTTACCTGTATTGCCTTATTTTTGCTAGGTGGAGCTTGGTAAAATCTGAAGGTCTAGGTTAAATTAATATTGATTTTCTAAGCAAGGGACAGAGAACTTTCATAGAGAGGAAAGCATCAGCATTTTACTTCTAACTCAATACACTGGAGACCAAGTTCAAATAGGGTGAGAAATTGAACATTTAGTTTATTCTGTATAATGAATAGGAAAGATTGGTGAGACTACTTACTAAAAGCAACTTCATATGCCATTGGAATAACAGTATAAAAATTAAGTCTTTTTTTATTTTCCATTTTTCATTGATTGTTTCTGACCTCTCCTAAGAGTAATTCTTCCTCCATACATTCTTTTAAAGGAAAAGTATAGGTAAGTGCCCCCTGAGCACTACCATCATCCCACTAAGACAAGAATGACCAAGGCCAAGCACCTGTGTGGGACCAGTGAAGACAAAGTCACAATGTTCTGTGCCAGAGAAATCAATTGTCATTGGAGTTCAGTAGAAAAGTGAGTTCCAATACTTTGTAGGAGGAGGTCACTGTAGTTGCTCCGATACAGGTGGTCACCCATAGGTTTTAACAACCCACAAGGCTGCAATGAAATTCTGTTTGCTTCCAGACTTTCAGAGCTCCTATCCCAACAGTGCAGGATCTTGCTCTAGCATGGGAAGAACCACTTTCATGTCAAATGTGCAAAAGCACCTGTGAGAATAAAAAAATAGAGATTAACTTGTGCAAGCAGTTCAATGTGTTTCAAACCGTGGTCAATCATCTACTATCAACAAAATTTTTAAATTAAAAATAGTAATGCTGAAATCCAAACAGAGGAGCTCAGCAGATGCTGGGTATCTGAGTGTTCATAACATAGTAATAAACATGTACTATAAAACAATATATGATTTGTATTAATACACTTTCTTTTTAAATTTCCAATATGCCAATCTATTACTTTAGAGATATATAGAAAAGAATAAAGCTAGCCAGGTGAAGAAATACTAAGCAGCTTCTGAAGGAACTTATACTAGTAGATTTCTCCACAACATCAAATCGTTGTACTGGAAAATCTTTCAAGTTAGGAAACCATTTTATGTCATCTGCAGTACTCAAGTTCCAGCAATATATAAAAATTACAGAAAACTTTCTACAGGAAAAGTTTGATCAAAAGTTTGATCAAATTTGGAGCCTGATCCTTCTGGCAAATGATAAAAATGAAAAAACCCCTACATTTTACATGAGTATTAATTCTCATTTATTAAATAATCAGTTGTTTTAAGTAATTTTAAATTACTTTCTCTTCTTCATATTTTAAAAAATTCTCCAACACTTCTTAAATTAGTTCACCCCTATTTAATTTTGGACTGTACTTTTGATCGTGATGAATGAACTCTGTTTCCAAAGACAACAGTTTGCTTTGCATAGAATTCATGTTAAAAAAACAGTTTTCCAACCTAACATCATATCTGTTTGCTTCAGTATTCAGTTGAGGGTTTGTTCCTTCAGATGATCTGGCTCCTCTAAATCAGAACATAAACTCTTTCTAAAATTTGGGATGCTTAACTGCTGCAGTAAAATGTTGATCTAGGTAATTCTTTCTACTTTAAAGAAATTGTTAAGATTTAAAATGGTTTTCCATATTATACTTAAGGAAAAAAATCTAAAATAATTTGAAGGCAATGTTACAATAGTATCAGAAAATAAGCAAGTACTTCAGAACAAAGTCTATTCAGGATAAATGTGATTTTATGGCTGTGATTTTTTTATTCCACAAAGAAAAGTGTAAAGAGTCAGTACTCTTCATTTTCCACTCTCGCTCTTCTGTGAAGAGGTAAACATGAATCAAATATAATTTTATAGTTTATGAGTCTGTCTCCATTTTGTTTAACATAACTTTCTGGAATCCTTTTTTGCTTAGGTTTTTGTTTGTCAAGGTGCTGTAAGTATTTACACATTTTGGCATCCTGTATGCACCCTTTGGGTTGCAAAAGTGTTAACTAGCAATTCTTTCATGCTGAATTTTTGGCATGCTGGTATGAACAGGTGGGACTGATATGAAGTAGTTTGGAGCTTAAAAGTATATTCTTTCCAACAGAAAAAAGTCTCCTGTGGAGCTGAAGGCTGCCAAGTAGCTGAAGTGGCATTTGTTGTCTACTTAGCTGTCATATTACCTTGTGACTAGGAGTAATGCCATCTAAGCAGATGGTTATAATGCAAACTGATAGCCAACGTTTGTGCATTTACAACTACTAGTTGAAGATGTTGAAGATTTCATGTTTTAGCCAGGAGGATCCATCAAGCCAATGCTTTCATGAATAAGGATTAAGAGGATGAGGTTTCCCCTGTGCTTCCTCTCACAGCTACTCTGAACTACTCTGAATAATCTCTTTTCCACCATGTCCTTTTTCACAGCCCAGTGTTACCCAATTCATTCCCGTTAAACACACCACATATCAATAAAATTCAGAAAAAAGCTGGCCTTCCCTGGAGTAATTATTTGAATAATGGACGTAAGAGAGATTATGAAAGGCAAATAAAATAATTGCTGTCCTGAGTTTGCTCACAAGGAGCTTAGAGCCACGGGAGCAGGGCTAAATTGCTATTCTATGTGACTCAAATCATCTCTCTGGGGTGTGGTGAAAGAAACAAAGAACATACCCCTGGAAATGTTTCATTTTGTCCCGCATCTTCTTTAGGGGATGTTGCTGGTACCAGCAAGTCATCTTTTTGATCACTATGGGGGGACAGTGCTCTGTCCTTCCCCTACTGCCTCCTATCTCTTCCTGTCCCCTCGGGAAGAAAATAACTGCAAATGGCAAACACAGCTGAGCAGCTGCCAGGAATGAAGCAGAGGTGAGGAAGCTGAGCCCATGCTGAGTGGAGGAGAGCAGTGCCAGTGCTTGAAGCAGCCACATGGAATCCAGTCCAGCATGAGAGAGATGAAGCAATATTTTGCTGGAGCCAAAAGGTTATTAAGCAGAAGAATGAAAGTTGTTGGTTTTGTTCTCTGTATGTTGTTATCTATGGTCTGGATTTGTTCCTGTTTATCTGTTGAGTGTTGTTGTGAACTGGGAGAGGAGTGTGGTGACCAAAAAGGAAATAAGATGAGAGGGGACGCAACAGAAAAGTAGGCAGTGGGGAGAGAATGTAGGTTCTTGAGTTCCCATCCAATGGGAAAGGGAACAGGGACCAGCCCCAGCCAGAAAAGGGCATAAAATGCAGACATTTTGTTGGAGGTTGTATGTGTTTGGCACTGGGGGAGAAAGACACACACCCAGTACAGCTGAAGCCTTGCAAATAACAGTTTTCTTTTGCTCTGAGGACTTTGTCCCCATTTAATTGTATCTAAAAGTTTGTTCATTTCTAAGAAGCAGAATGAGGGGAGTAGTCCATACGGCAGCACCACATGGAATTTCACCCAGCGGAGTGGAGAAGTCCGATGTGGTGGCACGGGGCAGAATTGAACTAGCCTTGGCAGCCATGCAAAATTAAATCAAGGTGGTGAACACTATTCATGTGTAAAGTACCTTCTCTTTTTGTATATTTTTGTTACTAACATTGCTGTTATTACTACACATTTCTTATTCCATTGCTGTTTGCTCTTAGTAAATTTTCATCTCAAACCATGGTCTTTGCCTCTGGCCCTCTCTGACTGCAGATAGGGGGAGGAAGGGGAGTGGCTTATTTGCAGTTTAATTTCCAGGTGGTGTTAAACCATTACAGTGGTTTATCTTAGATTTTCACAAGATGCTCATAAATTAAGCAAAAACATGGCCAATTCACAGAGAACATTCTAATGTAATGAAATTTCAATACATTGGAATGTCACAAGAACTACAGAAGAAAGTAGCAACGATATAATCAGTCATGCATTAACAAAGACCATGTTTTAAAGATGAGCTCATCTAATTTTTCTGAAAAGTCTTGGTGATGCATGTCTGCTTGTACTAATATTCATTTTTATCTCATAACTGAGTCATAAGTGAGTCCATGTTATTCAGAAATATTTAAATATTAAAGGAAAGCTACTGAAGGCATGAACATCTGAAAGGAAGGTCCAGGAGCACATGGAATGGCTTTTGAGATTCACAGACCAATATAAATATTTTGTAATACATGAGAAATTACTTTCTTTGGCAGCTCTTCACAGAAGCAAGCATGATTAATGTTACTGGTACTTGAAGTGAAGGGAAGAAATATAAGAAGAAAATAAAAGGTGATCAAGAAAGTCATCATATTCTGTGTTTGCATTCAAGAGCATGCAAGAATATTAAAAGTGAATAATAAAAAAAAACCAGGAAAAACAGTTCTATCACTTAAAAAAAAACAAAACCAAAGACAAACCCCCCCCCCACATTTAAAATTGTGGACAAGAGAGTCATTAGCATCATTGACATTGGATTCAATAAGTCCATTAATATTACTGGGATAAGCATCAAAAGGATCAAAACTAAAGTGCATAGATCTACAATCTGTTAGCAGGAGAAAAAAAAGAAGGCAATTGTAGGATTCGATAGGCTTTGCTTACTGCAGTGAGGAAAGGAAAGGATGACAATCTTATGATGTTTTGTATTTCAAAGACAAGAACAATTAAATATCACAGCAAAAAACAAAGGAAGTCAATAAGATTTCAGAAAAAAATTATGGCTGTTTTGCCTATGTTGGCTTTCTGGGACTTAGAGAAAGATGCTGACAACTAATAAAATATGAGACTGGACATGAGGAATATGAAAGATTGATAAATTTAATACTAATCTATTTAGAAGTGCAGCTGAAATTCATCTAAGCAATAGGGCTCATTCAGGAAGGACTTGAAGAATTACATAAGACAGTAAGGAATTGATATAAAGATAAAAAAGAGAACTAAAGAAAGACAGAGTGATAAAACTCCAGAGAACACAGGATATGGTTGTGGAAAAAAGAGTAATTTTATCAAAAATAAAGAAAATTAGAATTGATCATATTCTTAGAAGCCTGAATGGAAATAAGCCATTTGAGACTGACAAGATAAATTTTGGAGATAAGTTTATCATTAAGTAGTCTCTACTTTATAATTAGCTAGAAATATCAGTAATCTCAGAACACACTTTTCTTTAGCTTTTTTGTTTGGATTAATATTAGCTGTAAAAATGCAAGAACATATTTTGAAACTATAGGGTATGTAGTTAAGTGATATCTTTATTGTCCTAAAAACCAGAAAACAATATTACCAGAAGTAATTGACAATACATCAATAAATTAAAGAAAAAAATGTAAGCAATTAAAATAAGAGAAATGTTTTTAGTGAGTAAGGGATAAGTGAACTCCCCTCAAGACCTTGCCTGGTGGGCAGTTAAACTTATACTAAGGGAGAGGTCTAAAATGCATGTTTTGGGACAAAGCAAGAAGTATCAATGTCTCAAATGGATGAAATGGCCAAAATCTCTCTTAGGTCTAGAAGTGTTCAAGGAAGACTTGCAAAATTAGTTTTGAAGGATTCCTCCATAAATATTTACAGATTTTACTTCCCATTCCCCCCTGCCCCCCCTGCCCCCAAAAAAAAACATGTTTGAAAACTTAAGGAATTAAAGTTTTGTTAATCTAACAGACACATATCACATTTTATATTGTTAATCTACATTCTGCCACTAGGACATCAGATCAAAACAGCTTTTGCTTTCCTTTTTTTCCTCCAATATAAATTTGAGTGACCCATTTTGTGCAAGTCATTTGGAAAAATCACTTCAATTCAACTTGCTTAATTTGTAAATATATCCATATTTAAGCATTTAAGGATTAAGAATTTTGCTTACATTTGTGGGGAAGAACTTTCAATTAAAAACTTGAAGGGTAAAATACTATTGCAGTGTTGTCATAATGCTCAGCACCAGTTACATACAGTGATCAAAAAGATGACTTGAAGAGTGATCATGCTGAAAATAACAGTTTTTGTTCTCATTCTTTAGCAAGACGTTAGAATGCTCAGCCTTGAAAGACAAGAGTGTGTAGCTTTTCTTTACATCCCTCTTGCTTTCTGTTTTTAAAAACTCACTTGATACTGTCTCTGGAACTGGACAAGATTTGTTTTCAGTTTCAGTATATCGGATCAATTAGTTAAACAATGGGAGTAGGCAATTCTGAAGATACAAAATAATAATATAAAGAAAAACAGTGCTGTATTATTGAACTAAGAATAATACATACATATGATATAGAAATATGAGTCAACAGGTATAAAGAATTTATAGTACATACCGAGTTTATCAAACAGGGCTGAAAAGATACAGAGCAATAAAGAGACTAACTGCATAGCAAATATATAGATGAGGGAGGAGTTGTGGGGTGGTGGTTTGGGAGTTATTAGTATTGTTTCATTAAATGAAGTGCTAAGAGAGATTACTTATTGTTTGTATTCAACTTTCCAGAAAACTTCGTATCATCAAACTGACACTGAGTATCTCCACAGATGACCTTTTTAAAAAATTCTTATTATTACTAATATACTTTTATTCAGGATAGCTTTGATTTGATGATCACAGAAAAACATGGAAAATGGAAGTCACTTGTGAGGAGATTTGCAGAGAAATATTAAGGAAAACACAACGAAGTCTCATTTACACATGAAATTTCTATCAATGTCTTGGGCAATTCAGCTAGTCTTCAAGGTTTGAAATTGCAGAATATAATTCCTGACAGCATTCCCTCTTCCTCAAAGTAATAAACAGAGAGAGGATGAGAATTGGCTGTGTAGGGTGGGCTTTTTTATTTGCTTGTGTCATTGTTTGCTTTGAGGAAACATTAAAATTTCAACTTCATTAAGACTTAGCTGAAGCAAGGATCATCTAAAAGGCAAGGAGAGAGAGAGGATGAGAAACAAGGAGTGGAAAAAGACAAGGCAGTACTAGAACCCATAATTCATAAAAAGAAAAATTTCTTTCCTCAGGGGAGACAAGAATAGTCGAGATTTACCTCATTTCAGGAATTGGTTATTAAAATTCAGAAAAATTCTTGCTTCTGAAACTGCTTAGGTTTTGAATTTGCACTTATCTGCTTGCAATATGGACCATTTTTTCTTCTGACATATTTATGCATTTTTTTATGACAAGTGAATAGTATTTATATTTATTTAGCACTGAAGCAATTATGTGATGTGGGCTGATAAACAGTAAAAGAATATTTATCAAAACAGGAATGAAAGCTACTAGGCTTGCTTTTGTGTCAGCACAAATTATTTATTCTGTTTACAATAAATATTTTTTATCCTAGTCACCTGGAAAATCAGACCCAGCCACACATCAGTGGTCTCAATTGCAATTCTGAGAAGGAAGAATCTCTTTCTCTGTGATTAATAGCTGCCAAACTGAGAATAGACTGTTTTGGACCATATTAAATTTGAAAAATTTAAATATGTACAGATATAACATTGTCCTTCAGAACAATTGTTTAATAATTCTAGTTTACTTAAGGAGTGTAGGTCTTGCTCCTCTTACAAACTGGACTAAGCATTATTCCTCATAGAAAGATAACAGATGATCAGACACAGGAGTGGACTTAACACTTTTCTTAAGGCGTGAATACACAGTTTCTGGTTGTCTTTGAAAAAACGCTGTGGATTTCTGTAAGAAATTTTCTTTTAATTAGGTTTTGAAACTTCTTGACTTCACTCTTGTGACTTGTGATTGGATTTGAGGGAATAGCATGAACCTAAGTCAGGGGAGGTTTGGGTTGGATATTGGGATGAGGTTCTCCACCCAGAGGGTGGTTGGGCATTAGAATGAGCTCCCCAGGGCTGTAGTCCCAGCACCAAACCTGACAGAGTGCAAGAAGAGTTTGGATTGTTGGGCTGTCCTGTGCAGGGCCAGAAGTTGGACTCAATTATCCCTGTGGGTTCCTTCCAACTTAGCTGATTCTGTGATTCTGTGACATCAAATGGTATGAAGGTGTATTTGATTTTTACTACAGTAGTTGAAGCTGATTTAGGTATGTTAGGAGCAGTGACAACTGACACGTTACAAGTAAATAGTTTAGGAATTCCTAATGCGCTAAGTCACTGTGACATTCTATGAAGACAAAAGAAAAAGAAAATTCTTCTTTGTTATAAAGATTTTATTTGTCCAATAAGTGCAAAAACTACTATTTAGTAAGCAGATTACATGAAAATATTTTTCTAAACCTTTTTTAAAGGAAAAAACAACACCCTACCAAAAAAACCCCCAACTCTTTCTTTGTTTTTCACAAATCTAAGAGAAAATACTTAGACTTTGCTGGATGGGAGAACTCAATAAGCTGATCTCTACTGTGCTTTCAGGTTTTTCACTCCATTAATTTGATGCTTCATGAGTGGGATATTTAGAAATCTTTTCCTTTCCTTTTTCATTGAAATGCAAAGTACTATCTCATGTACTCTTAATAGGATTAAAGGATCCATCATTCCCTCCTGCCTCGCTGGGTAATTGTACAGATGTACGTTAATTAGCTTTGTGTCAGTGCTTGCAGCTTCCACAGGTTCTGCTGTGCTTTCTTGGCTGGGTACTTTGTGTTTTGAGGGCTGAGGGGAGGAAATGGTTCACATGAAGTATTCAGATTTTACTCTAAACCTTAGTAGTAAAAAAACCCCCATGTTTTAAAGTATGTTAATTCATACCTTTTCCTCATTTTCCTCAAATCAATAATTCCTAGCAAGTAAACAAACCTTTATGCAATGTAAAGGTACATTTTAATACATGGAAATAGAGAGATATGACTGTATAATATTCATGGTTTCATTGTTGTAGTTGTGATGGTGTAAGAACAGTCTGTTAAAGCGGGTCACTTTTCAATTTTTAGGATATTTTTCTTTATATATATACACTCATGTTCATGTCTTAAGTTTGATCAAAAGCAACTAAAGAGGTAAATATGAGAATATACAAATATATCCCTATATATCCATTCTTTAAAAGTGAACATAAAAAGGTATAAAAAGAAGACTAAGATGAGACTGAATGTGTGTCATACTTCCACTTAGTACCTCTGAATTCCACGTGTTTTTTCATTTTGAAGGATGTCCTGAGATACCCTTGTTTCAGTTGGCACTGAAATTTAAATTTCACTGATAACTTTGGGTCAGATTTCAGAATCAATTCAAAACCCAAATGCCTATTTATATACACTTCATATTTCATTGTTTTCTGAAGTTGCTATTTTAGATTGCTTATTTTATATTTGTTTCACCATTTAAAATAGTATTCTGATGAAAGAAAGAGCTGAGCAACATGGCTGCATTTCTGAAAACAGACAGGTAACTCTGCAGAAATAAAAAGAAGAATACTCTGAATTATCTTTATATTTGGGAACAGGTCACAGATGGAGCGGTCAGAGTTCATCTTTTGGGGGGAATTTATTATTTACTCAGCAAAACAAGAACTTTTTTACTTGGTATTTTAAGACTTTTTTCTGTATTTGTTGAGTTTGCTAATGCTGGAGCATTTGGTGAAAAAGAAAGAAACTAGGTGCTGGAAATTATTCTGTATCAGCTTTAGAAAACTGTATGTCAAGCATCTTCCCTCAAAAGACTGGAATCACGGGGGATGAAGTCCTTGAAAACTAGTCACATCTCATTTCTGCTTTTTTCTGCTTGTTTTCCCCATTTACATTATATGCTTTCACCTCCTGTTTTTCCCCAAAGCTTTTATTTTATTTCTGCTCCCACGTGTAACCAGAGCTCAACATTTCACTATTCTACTTCGTATGGGTGAGTTATATGTTTCACTTTATCCACAGTGAGCAACATTTTTGAAAACAATGCTTGCAACATCAGTTTAGATCTCTGCAAGCCTTGTGGCTCATATTATGTACATAATATTGTGGAGTATCTAGTCTGTACTTGGCAGGAAATTGATATCTGTTCAGCCTGAACCTGCACCTTCAGGAAGGGGTCTATCATGCGTAGTCAATCTACAATCATGTATATTTTTGTCCCAATAAGGAATTGTTTTTGTAAGGATTTATTCTAACAAGAAGCTCAAGAGAAAATAATGGAGAACAGCATACAAAGAGGATAATTACATAATTTCACAATTTAAACTACATAAATTCATATGTGTATGGCATAAATTCAGAATGAAAATGTTCTTTACCTAGTTTTGGTTAGATAATTTAGGAATGAATAATAATACTAGTAATAAAGTTTGTCTGCATGAAGAGGCATAGAGAAGCTCAAGTTATTCCTACCCTATTCCAAATTCGCAAGAATTTCTAACCCTACTGTTAGAAACTGTTAGAATTGAATGGCTGCTGTAGATCCTTCCAACTGAAATGTCTATTCTAAACTGCATAGTCACAGCAGTGTGATATCATGTCAGAGTATTTTGTATCTGTCCTATCTGAACAATTCTACATACAGAGTAAAGATTTTAAAATATTCTAAAAAGTTAAGGATGGTGAAAGTCATTCAGTGGAGTATATATTCACAGTGTCAAAAGGGAAAGACAGTTATAAAGTAGATAAAAACCACAAAGCACTAGTAAGGTATTGAAATCTAGTATTCATGGTCACACAAATGCTGTCTATAGCTTTATTCACTTGATTTAAACAGCAGGTTGATGAGACAGGCCAATTTCAGTGTGTACTATTGAAATGCTACATAGCTGAAAAATATTCATAAGCAAGGGGACGTTTCTGCCCAAACCCTAAAATATTTCTCAAAAAGCATAATAAGTAGGACTACTAAGGATATATCTATATGCTATCTATATCATCAAGATATTGATACTAAGTAAGGACTACTAAGGATGTATCTATATACTATCTATATCATCAAGATCAGAATTCTCTCTGAAAAAAATAAAAAATATAAGCCTTTTTATTAGTAGTATATGTGAAAAAAAGGAACCAAAGCACAGTGAGAAGAGCAGCTAAAAGGTGCTGATCTTTCACAAGTGATAACCTCATCAAAATGATTGTCTGACCAGGGGAAAGGAGTCACTTTCAATTATTCTGCATCACAGCTGTACTGAGGGAAGGGACATTTCACCAAAACAATGTTCTCTGGCAGGAGGATACTGTGGTCCAGATGAGCACAAGGTGCACAATGGAACTTGAGGTGCAGCAGGATGTAAAGAAAATGCTGAAGAGCTGATGAGGATCAAGCAGTGGCAGCACAGGGCTCTCTCCAGAAAGCCAGCTTGCCCTGATTGTTGTTGCCTACAACAAACATGCATTACATGACTACATAGTTGTCTCTGAACAAGCTGGTCTAAAGCTCATTCACGAGTGTGTACTGCAGCCATAGTGCATAGAAAGCCTCTTCACACTTAAATGAGATAATAACTGGAGAAAGATCAGTTTGCTGTAGTATCTTTATCAGCATATGCTACCTGGAGAGTAAAATCACACACGCATATATTCATGTAGCTTAGTATTCAGCAATGCTTTATTTAGAAAGGCATGAATACCAGAGTAAACATATTCAAATAATTAAAGAAAGAATTTATTTGAGTTGAGATCAATGGATTTTCCCTTTCATTCTCTACATTAATTTCTGAATTGAGTTCTGAAGAAAAGGTCCTTCCTCCATGCCCTGAACAAGGGAAGATGACATTTGGAAAAGACAGTCAGTGAGTACAGCAGCAATACATGATAAATGATATGATGTGTGATCCTGGGCTTTAAAGCTGCTAGTGCCCTCAGGGTGTGACTGAGTGATGTACCAGGGATTTTCCCATGTGCTTACTTTACTATGCCAATTTAGCTCTTAAAGAAAGTTGGATGGTTTAAAAAAAATTCAGCTACTCACCATTGCCTCACGGACACAGCTCTAATCCTGTTTGATCTGTGTAGTCTGCTAACTGTATCTCTGAGCGATTTTTCCAATACAAACATTAAATTTCTCATATGTACAATTACAGGTCCCAACAGGATCAAAGCCTGTGGCTTGTTCATGAAGTAGAGCAACATTTGCAGCAGATTTCCTATTTTGATTTACTCTCTGAATATTTTTTGATGAAAAAAATGCATTTACCTTGAATTTTACCAAAAAAAATTGCTTAATTAATGTATACAAATATGTCCCTTACATTTATTAATTTGTTATATTAAAAGTTTGTGTCGGATCCATATCTCTCTGAAATTCTAGTTTTCCAAATTATTAGTGTTTCCTCAGTATCTTGCTCTCTCACCTGTCTGTGGTGTTTCTAGTAAACCTGACATCAGCTTCATTTAAGATAAAAAGAGAGATATTTAAAGATATTTCTAGAGGGAATTCTCTATAGACTTCTGGATCTATTCTGAACATAAGACAGTAGTTAAAGAAAGCAGAATTGGAAAAGTACAATTCATTTAGCTTATCCTGCTATAAAATTCAACTTTTTCTGTCGAAGTAAGATAACAAGGAGAATGACTGTGGCAGAAAAAGGATTTTTAAAAAAACAAAAACAACAACAAAGCAAAAGGATTGTCATTGACCCATTAATGCCTGTATTTGCAAGTGACCACTTTTGAGTGTACTGCCATGCTTATGCAGATTCTATTCCAGATATATAAAAATAGCAGCATTTAATTGACACACATTAGTCCATTCAACCAGGAAATTATACAATTCAACGTCAATGTCCAGTGTTTGTGTCTTTGGTGCTCTGATTCATATGAAAGATCACTTTATTTTCCTCTATTTCCTCAATTTGCCAATCACTTCAAAATTAAGCTTCCACATGGGTAAATTAAATTACACTCAAACATTTTCAATTCTCTTACCAGTGCCTCCTATCACAATAAAATCTGACCACACAGTTTGCAGCAATAAATGATGAAGGAAATTCTTCTAATCCTATTTGGCAGAAAAAATCCTAAAATATGAGAACAAAAGAGGTAGCCAGCTGAACTGTGTTGCCTCTTCACAGAAAAACAATACAGAAACAGGTTTGAAGTGCACTTTGTTCTTTACACTACAGGAACTTTTGCAATATTTCTCAAGCTGACAATTTTGAAATATTCACAGTTTTCTTGGAGATTGAAATACAAACATAGAACCCTGCAACACGCAGTCTTGCAGTTAATGGAAAATGGGAAAGAAAAATGGAATAGGTCTAAAAACATAAGCATGGATGAGAGGAAAAGGAGAAGAAGGAAGGAAGAAAGAAAGAAAGGAAATGTCGATCTAATAGAAATATGCTAGTTTTTGAAAGCAAGGAATGCAATATTAATATCATTATGACCAATAAAGAAAGAAGACAAATGAAAAAGAAACCTATGTGAGTGGTTTAACCTGACAGATTTTTCTGAAAAGTATATTAAACAAGGAAGTGTGAAGGTGCAAGAATTGAAACCAATGAAATAGACTTCTAATTTGCTTTATTATGTCTGAAGAAATAACGGGGTCTGATGTTATGATAGATAATTGTGTAACAAGCAATTACAGTATGAATTTGCTTCATCTACTTCTATGTTTTTACTTGACCTAGGTTTTTCACGGAAGCTAAATCCATTTCTCTTATCCATAATAATAATATATCACTTTCTCAGTATTACTATACAATTTTTAATTCTACAAAATTAAAATTTTAACAATAATTTGTTTTCAGGAAATTAACAAATTATAAATTTTTAATGTCTTGTATTTTAGTTTTACTAAGTATGTTCTTGGATCTTATTTTGCAGGTGAGAAAGAGCTATTAAGAGTAAGCAAAAAATTTATTATACTCTACTGAGCACCAACCATTTGCCATCTCATTCTTTCATAGTAGTGATTTTTTAAAAAACTAAATAGCTTCATCAGTGTATTTTCATGCTTCACCCACATACTGCCACTGTTAATTGCCATTGACAATTCAGACAATATTGCATAATGAAATATTTTTTGGATTTGTTGTATTTTATCTAACAGCATCCTTCTTTGACAAACTAGGAACTTCACTCCCATGAACAGCCTACTGCATTAAGAATGATCCTGTTTTTATGGAATAGCCTATTTTGTCACTGAGTGGTTTTCCTGAACCATTACTATTAATTTACAATTTAATATGCTGTATGAGTTGTTGAAATTGTCTTGCAGTGTGAGTTACCTGTTACTTGATTAGTCCTGAATTTCATTAGCCCTTCACCTTGACAAATAATAAGTAAAGCAAGAAAATATGTCTCAGAAAACACAGTGAAAAGTTTCACAGTGTAAGAATATGCTGTATGATATGAGTACAGCTACTTGCCTGGTATCAACCATAATCTAATGATTGCTTTACAAGTGTTTGCATCTACTGGCCTATAAATGCATTGGAACAATGAATGAAAATTCATTGGAACTGAAAGACGAGGAAAGTAAACAATTGTTTCTGAGAATGAGCTGTCTGACTAAAACCATAAAGCTCTCCTGCATCCCTAGAATTAATGATATTTTCTTATTTAGAAAGCTTAGCTTGTCTGAGTAATAGCAATACACACACATGCACAAATGCCTACAAATATATCATAGATGAGATTCACATATGCTCTTAGAAATATGTCTGGACATGTTGTTGGCAGAGGTAGAATTGGGATGAATAACCCAATTCAATAATTGTCTCTGGCCTGAGACATCTGGCCAGGACCTATTTATGCTCTCGGAGTTTAATGTGTGCTCTTTAATTATATGGGATTATTTCAGCCTTACAACAAAAGGACATTTTTTTTAAAGTTATATTTTCAGCTAGAAAAAGCAGATTTTTTGAATCAAGGTCCCAATATTTTATTTTTTTTACCCCCTAAATATTTTTCAATGCATCAGTAAACTTTGATAACAGAGTGGTACAGACATAACAATTGTCATTTGTTACTAAGTCAAAACCAAGGAATTGCCCCTCTATTCTTTGTCTGAATGGCAGCTGAAACAACTAAAGAACCACGTTCAGCACACATTGTAGAACTTCCCTTTGGACTGTGTGAGTATCCTGCAGACCTAGTGCAGGGGTCATAGTGCAAAAAATTCTGAATGGACGCGAAAGAGACCTGGATTGTTCACTGAAATTAACAGAAAAGACTAAGAAGCTACAGGGGGGTGGTGGAGGTGGTGGAGGTAAGCCAAAACAGTGAGACAGTGCAACTAACAGGTTGAATTGAGGGAACATTCCTTCTTCACTGGCCTTTCTCACGTCCCATGACAGTTCCTAGATTCTCACCAGCAGAGCACCTGAGACTGCATCCTATATCTGTGCCCAATTTTCACTGCTTCAGAGGATGATGAGTGGTCTTCACCTTCCTTCTTCTAGAAGTTATGTTGTCAAGGAGGAAGAAAAAATTTTCCTGAAACCTGTAATCTAGGTATGATGCAAACAAACCTGGTGAACAGAGAGAAAATTATTTTAATTAATTTCAGGATCACAGACAAATGGATCTTGGTAAAAGGAAAGTCATGAATAAGTTCTGTATTAAAATTTTCCTCCTTTGCTGTGTTTATATTCAAATCTATTTTACTGGTGGTGGAGAGAACCTGATTACTACATGGAATGACATTCAGCCACAAAGAACAATTTAGCACAATGTCATTCTTTCTCTAAATCACCATTAATTCAGAAGATCTTATTAGAAATAGTATATTATTCAAAAAAAAAAAAGAGCAAGAGTTTATGAAATTCTTGAAGGAATATATGTTTTTGATCATACATATATTTTACAGCATACAAGCTTTGCAAATAAGTGTGCCTAGCAAATTATACACTCGATAATAACTGTCAAATGGCCCTAGTTCTTATTTTAAGACCAAAGTGATGCACTAATGTTAAATATGGTTTTAGTTTTGAGGAAATCATTCTTAGTTTCTGACAGAGTAATACAATTAGAGTAATATGCCCCTGATGTCAAAGCTGCATCTAACTGAACACTGCTTATTACTGTCAAGGAAAGCAGAAGTCAAATACATATAATTTGTTTTAGCTCTAACACAGTATGGAATACAAAGTTAGTGACTAATGTGGAAAATTTAAATCACACTATAAATAGCTTTTTAAAAAGTAAGCATAGTAAAAGCAATTTATGCATTGAACATGTACAGAACTTGCATTAATAACACAATTCTGTTAACCAAATAAAAGAGAATGTAATTATATGGAAATGTGCCATTTACAGATAACTTTCTTCAACTTTTTTAATGTGAAGTTTGTAAAGGGACATACAAAGCAGGCATAATCAATTTATATGTCAATATCATCACCATAATCTATTTGTATATTAGTGTGATCATCAAAGTCCTAGCATCAATAAAATATAAATCACATTACCATTGATTTACTTTGAAGTAAGATTTCCCGAGTGAAAATTTATTCTGTCTGAACACAGTTATATAAACTATTCCTGAAGAAGAAACCTGACTTACATAGTTACTCCTTTATCACCTGTAGTTATAGGGTTTTCACTGAATCACAGAACAGTTGAGGTTGGGAGGGACTTCTGGAGGTAAAAGTTCCCTTCTGAAACAGGACCAGCTACAGCCCCTTGCCCAGGACCATGTCTAGAAGGATTTTGAAGGAAAAAGTCCCTCAAAGAAGGGAGACTTTGCAACCTGTCTGGGCAATCTGTCATTCTGTCATTCTCAGATGGAAGTTCCCACACTTCACCTTGTGCCCATTGCCTGTTGTTGCTGAGCACCATTGAAAAGAGCCTGGCTGCTCCTTCTTTGCAGCCTATCTTTAGATGTTTATATACATTGATAAGATCCTTTCTGAGCCTTCTCTTTGCAAGGCTAAACTGTACCAGCTCTATCAGATCTGAAATGACCAGCATCACAAAAAAACAGAAGTTGCAGTGAAGGTAAATGAATATCTTATTTCAGCTTCTGGGGACTGAAGAATAACACTTGGAAGAGCTGAAGAAGACCCTGGGGGAAGAGAAGCTCCTTCTGCAGCAGTGGGCCATGAGTTTCTCAAGAGTTGCTCTGAGATAGAAGTATAGAAGATATAGAAGTATAGAAGATATAGAAGTATAGAAGATTCCTTTAGGTAAGCAGGAATCTCTGCTTTAGAAACCTCAAGCACGTAGGGCTGACATATATGTGCACAGTTGTCTGGAGAGAAGACAGACTTTAGGACCAATGTAGAGATTGCATGCCAGCCTTAACAATAAAGTCCAAATTTGTACCTAGTTTAGAATAAAGATGTTCCGGAGTTCCTGCCAAGCAATGAAAACTCACCTTCACTTTGGAAAATTTTTGAATGGTTTAAATAAAAATAGTTTTGTCATAGTATTTCTGACCAGCTCCAGTTATTCTTGTAAAATTTGCACACCCGTTGTTGACACTTAAATAAATTTCATATTCAGCTTTAAATACTAGCTTCTGAATATTCACAGACTATGCATTTAAGAGGTTTAATAGATATTTCTTTATGACATTGCTCATCGCAATTATTACTTTGCATTTGTACTTATATCTTCTAAATGTGATTGCATGTATTTACACTAATTACACAATTATAGATAATTTCATGAATTATGGAAATACAAAAAGAGTGACTAAGCTTTACTGAAAGAAATAAGTAAATCAGCAAAATAAAAATGGTCATAAGAAAGCATTCTCAAAGAGAAAGTGAAAGGATTCTACACAATGTTTCCCAAATAAAGCATTTCCTTCCAAAATAACTTAGTCTAATCCAAGCTATATAAATATACCGTCTGGAACACTGTTTAGTTCCCTGACAATTTCATTCAATTATGTACCTATAGTCTGAATACATATATAGTAACCCTCAGTATGAAAATCTACAACTTCAAAACTTTAAAAGGAACTGAATCTATAGTTGGAAAGCATAGAGCTCATCTCATTTCTTGTAGTCAATTGAATCTTCTCATAACAAACCAGAAGAGGGTGAAAAGTGACCAAAAATATTATGGTAATGCATCCTATACAGTAAAAGTGACAGCAATGTAGCAATGTCGATAGCGACAAACACTGAAATAAAAGCTTCTAAACTGCAAAAGAATTGGTTTCCTGCTACAGCAAGAAAACACCAAATAATCAAGTCATTTATGTCCTTTCGGACCTAAGAAAACAGCATAATGAGTATCAGAGAAGACACTTTTCTGAATCTCCAGTATTTCTTTTCATGCACTTGCCTTACACCAGCAACAGAGTTGATCAAAGTTAAAAATCACATAATGGCATAAGTGCAGTATGTACACCCACTCTTCTCCAACTAGACTTAAGGATATAAATGTATGTAAATAAATTGATCCTGATGTTGCAAATATTTTTGCATATGCTTAATTTTTTTTAATTTGTACTTATATTATTGTATTTTTACCACAAGATGTCCAACATAAATGCTTAAATCTACTCCTGATAATAGTCTTTTTTTATGATACTGTAACATTAGTTTCTATATATTTTAATAATACAAATATCTCACATAAGTGTGCCAGATAGCATTAGAATTTCTGCATTTTTCATATGGGTTAAGTGAGTGTGGATAGAGACATTATAGAAGCTCAGCAGATAGCTTGTAATTGATTAAGCTTTTACAGAGAGTTCATACTTGATAATGTGCTCTGTGCAGCCTATAACTACATCAAAAGAAAGTGGTTTAATTTCATATTGAAATTTTATGTGCCACACCTGCAATGATTTTGATAGGGAGCAAATGTAGAGTAACACACTAGTGAGACAGACTCTATGTGTATAACATGCCCTTTTTTAATATTAATGTTTTTAATGGGTTTTTACGATGTTTCAAACCCAAAAGTTGATAGCAGCATATTCCACATGCATGGGGCTACACAGTATGCAATATAGTTTGAATCCTTTTTGAGATATTGGAGCACTGAGTGATTGCAAATGGTATGATCACAGAAAAAAAAAAGATTGAAAACTTGTATTATATTATTTTAACAAGACATCAGCACAATTCACAGCTTTCTGCATGGGAGAAGCAAGGTCAGGTCAGGAGAAGTAATACAGCTGTATTGAAATACACAAATAGCACCTGTAGGCAGTAGTACAAATAGGGCCATGGAAGGTTTAAAACTGGAAGGAGGAAAATGTTGTCATTGAAGCAAGAAGAAAACTCACAAGTGATGCACCATACTAGCAAAAAAAATTGATTTGCAGTAGGAGTGAACAGAAATTCACTGAAAGAAATAAAATGTTAATCTGGAAATAGAAAATAATTTTGGTGCTGACTGTTCGTCTGAAGTTCAGATGCATGTCAAGTCTACAAATGCACAGTCTCAAAGCACTTAGCTGTACCAAATACTGGAGTACAAAAATACTAAATAATACAAAATAATCTTGTCACCAAGTATGACTAGGCACCTCAACTTCTGTTCCTTTATTCCATTCAATATTTCAATTCAGCATCGTAACTTAATTTGGCACTGCAGTGACTCCACACTGATTTATCATTTCAAGAACCCCTCATTCTGGACAATTCATAAACATCAGTCAATATAGTAGCAAGCTTGAGGAATAAAAACATGTAGCCTACTTTAAATAAGTCACCTTAATGGATTGTATAATATATATAATTAATTTATTTTATTATATGTATTATTATATTTAAATTCTGAAAATGAAATTAGCAGTTGGCAATAATTACCTTCCAAAGGAACATTTATTTAATTATTAGGGATTACTAATAAAAACTTTAATTAATATTTCATCTTTGATTCATATCTTTGCTCTATTAACTTGAGTCTCAGTAATATGAGCTGTGACCCTGCAATAGCATTTCAAGAAGAGATGGCATAAGATTACTCTGCAAGTCCTTAGACAGCTTATGGTTAGTCAGTGGAAAGCATATTTTCCTTATCTGAAATACACTGAAATAAATGGGGATCTTGCTATCAACACTTATGTGAGGTTAATCAGTTTTGTAATTCCTGTGGCCAACAGTTTAGTTCTGAAGAAGAGTCCAAGTCATCTAGTAAAAAATAACAGATATAAGTTTTCATATGTGCTGACATTGGAATTTACAGGTAGAGGCTAAGGAGATGGACAAAAACAGGACAATGGTGAACAAACAGAAAGGCTTTTCAGAAAGGTTTAAAACCATCATAACAAACAAGCTTTTGTTGGCTCTCAGAAGAGTTGTACAGAAGCAGAATAATGGTGTTCACCAGGGTATCACGGCATTTTCTTCAAATGGAAGAAATTTACATTTACTGCAGGAAACTAAAATACTGCTTGGCTCAAATTTAGCCTGACTTTAATAAATCATCAACACTGGGAATTCTCTAATGAAGTATTTTTCTCCCTCTAAAGTGTCTCTAAATCAGTCTTTCACCATAGTGTATTGGCTTAAATTATCTTCTGACAGAACAAGCAGGGTTTTGAGACAACACTGCCTATTAGATTTCCTCCCAAAACTGTTTTGCTTTCCTTCCATCACTCAACCCTGCATCTTCTGCCTGTACAACTAATGCTGACTGAGGAGTCCTGGGGCCGTAACTTGAGAGAGCCACATACTGAAATCAGCTCCAGGACAACAGTCATAACAGGCTCCTGGTTCATATGCAGATAAGTAAGTAAAGTCCAGTTCAATGATCACACCAGGTGTATGGCCGGACTAACTCAAGCTTTCCTTTGTTTCACTTCAGATGATGAGCTGTGGCTGTTCAAAAAGGAAGTATGAAAATTTAAAAAAAAAACCTTTAGTGGAGTCTCAGTTTCCTGGAAATATCTGTTATTCTACTGTGATAGATAAAATGGAAAAAAAAGACAAAAAAAAAAAAGACAGCTAAAATCTATTCACCACCTTCTCCCATATAAAAACAGGATTCCAATCCTGAAATGTATATTAAAAAAAAAAAAACTGGGGACAAGAAACTAGAAGTAATACTGTCAGATTCTGGAAGCAGTGAAAATGTGTTTAAGACTAGTAGTTCAGTAGTTAATAGGCCACTGAGAGCTAAAATGTCCAGAGCACTACTGCTGCAGGATAGAGATCACTGAGCTGAAGATTTTGGTTAGTGGGAGGTGTCCCTGCCTGTGTCAGGGGGGATTGGGACTAGGTGACCTTTGAGGTCCATTCCAACTCCTTAACGTTCTATGATTCTATTTACTGCTGCAAGCATCAAAAAGTACTGCTGCCTCAATCAAGAAGCTCAGCACAAAGAAGGAAAGTTTGCTCCTAGTGTAGCTCTTACTAGATATTTCATGCTTCCGGTACAGAATTGCAAACTGTCTAATGCTGTATTCGTGTTATGTTTGCAGTCAGCTAAGTATTATGTAACCCAGTGTTTAAAGTCCATGCCTTTTGAGAGAGTTTCAGATATAAATGATGGATAAAACCACTTTCAGTTCCCTAGTGTAAATGGGCAAATGATAGTATTTAGAATTATCCATTTGGACAAGTGAAACACAATATTTTACTAAGGTGAATGCAAAGGCACAGCTGGAGGACCAGCTCAAGCTGTGATCTAATGCTTGCTTAGTGAAGAACTGGCTGAATGAGAGAGCTCAAGGTGTTGTAGTAAATAGGGGTACATCTGGCTGGCCACTGGTCACCAGCAGAGTTCCACAGGGTTCCATTCTAAGGCCAGTTCTGTTCAGTGTATTTGTCAGTTATCTCAATGCAGGAGTAAAATTCACCATTAGCAGGTTTGCTGTTTGATACCAAGCTGGGAGGTGCTGTTGGGTCTCCCAAGAGATAAGAGGCATTATCCCTCCTCTGATCTCTATGTGGAGATAAGGATATCTCTCAGAGGGGTCTAGATAGACTTGAGCATTGGGCAAACCTTAATGGGATGAAATCTAGCAAGACAAAATGCTTGATCCTGCACCTGGGAGGGAGTAATGCTGGGCACAATTACAAACTGTGGGAGGAGTGGCTGGAGGGCAGCCCTGCAGAAAGAGATCTGGGAGTGCTGGTTGGCAGCAGGCTCAGTGTGAGCCCATCATGTGTGCCCAGACAGCCCAGAGGACAAACCTCATCCTGGGGGCATCAACCACGACATATCAGCTGTCAGAGGAGGTGACCACCTCCTGTATTCAGCCTTGGTGGGTCTTTACCTTGAGTACATGTGCTGTTCTGGGCCCTGCAATTCAAGAGGGATGTGGAGTTCCTTAAATGCATCCAGAGGAGGGCAGCAAAGCTGCTGAAAGGCTGGAAGGCATATCCAAAAAGAGCATCAAGGGACTCTGGGCTCGTTCAGTTTGGAGAGAAGAAGGCTAAGGGGTGACTTCTTTGCTTTCCACAGTTTCCTGAGGAGGGAAGTGGAGAGGGAGATGCTGACCTTTCCTCCTTTGGATCTAATGATAGAATGTGTGGTAATGGTTCAATGCTGTATCAGGGAAGGTTCAGACTGGACATTAGGAAGTATTTCTTTACTGAGAGGGTGGTCAAACACTGAAGGAAGCCTCACGGAGAGGTGGTCGATGCCCCAAGCCTGTCAGTGTTTCAGATGAAGTGACTACTCCCCTGCTCTGGGCACTTGTGAGGCTGCACCTCAAATCCTGTGTTCAGTTTTGGGCACTTCATGGACATTGAGGTGGTGGAGATTTTCCAAAGAAGAGCAGAGGAACTGAAGAAGATCTGGAGCACAAGTCCTTTGAGGATTGGCTCACATGGCTGGGAATGTTTAGGCTGGTGAAAAGGAGGTTCAGGGGAGACATTCTCACTCTCCATTACTGCTTGAAAGGAGGGTTTAGCTAAGTAGGGGTCAGGCTCTATTCCCAAGCAACAAGAGATAAGACAGGAAGAAATGTCCTCAAGTTGCACTAGGGGATATCTAGATTGAATTTTAAGGAAAGCTTCTTCAGCAAAAGGGTTATCAAATACTAGACTAGGCTGTCCAGAGAACTGGTGGAGTCACCATCCCTGAAGGTGTTTCAAAGATATTTCGATTTGGCATTTAAGCACATCTTTTAAAGGTCGACTTTGCTCTGTTAGGTTTTTTGTTGGACTCAATTACCTTAGAGTTCTTTTCCAACCTAAGTGATTCTATGATTCTATTAATAAGAAATTGAATTAAAGTTCATATATAAAAATTTAATCAGGAGGAGATTAACTATAAACACTATTTCTCTGTTTTAATTAAAAGCATTATTTCTCAGTGGTCTTTTGCCTAATGAAGGTTTGGTATTTCTGAAAATACTCTGAGTATATTTTTTAATTCTTCCTAATGCTAGGAGAATGAAGGTTTAATGACCTGATTACACTTTAATTGCAAGTATTCCTTGTCAAGAAAATAATTTGATGCTGCTGAATGTAGCAGGCATACACTAACATATCAAGAATTCAGTGTAAGAGATAAAAAGCAGAAGAAAAGTATCTCTATCTCTAAAAAATGCCAGATTTTCAGAGGCTGAACTACTGCATTCTAGGGCAGATTGGTAACATATAGTCCACATTACCGTATTATATGATACAAAAGGCACAAGCCAGGGAGATAATCTGTCTAAAGCATAAGTGCGGGATCACCAATAGCTGTTGGAAATTCTTTTGTCCTTTTCTTTACAACGAAGACAACGTATAATGAAAATGTGTACACCTGAAACAGTACATTCTAATTATCAAAAGCGGGTTGCAAAATACACCAGGGAATTGGAAATATGATTCTCACCTCTTCCTACTAACATTAAAAGATTAGTAGAGAGAATGAAAGTGATTCCCCCATTTAATATCCTCTGACATAAGACCAAAACACTGTTCAACTGTGAAGTATGATTTTGGCAAACACAAAAAAGAAGAGAAAAAAGATATCTGAAAGGCTTGGCTACATGTATTAGCAGTATTACTGATTATATTGCAGTACACTGAGGGAGTGTTGCTTTGGCCATGATGGTCTAGCACTATGGGCAAGAAAAGGTTTTTCAGGAGAGGTAATTGCTTTCATTAGACCAGCTGCTATAATTGAAAAAAGAAGCACATGGGCTTGAGAAGTTCTGTGCTGTTTGTAATCATGCCAGCAGAAATCTGATGAAAGAGCCTTTCTCTCTCTACAGTCTTGTCTTGGGAAACTATTAGTGCACCACCTAAAGACACATGGAGAAATGCTTCTGAAACTTATATCCTCTCATATGATTTTAGAGCTTGAGCTTATTGAAAAAATATTATTGGTAGTTACTGAATTGATTCAATTCATTTCCCTGAATAGGTCAGAAACATGGTAACTAGCATTCTAGAAATGGAATTCCAGTATCTTTTGACACAGATTCCCAAAGTACAAAGAAAGGTATACAAACAGTGTTTAATGAAAACATACATAGCGCAAGTTTTACCTGAACACACCAGTAGAAGTTCTCTTCGCTCTTTGCAAAGGCCTTTAAATTTTAGCAAATTTTAGCTGCTCACCTGTTTTAACTGTTTTATTGCTCTTATATTCAGAAACAGGCATATTTAATAACAGAGCTGTTTGTTGCCACAGAAACATAAGATGTTCTGAAGCTGCTCTGAAGTAGAAGCTGTAAAAAATATTAGTAGATAAAGCAGATAAACCAAGCCTCAAAAATAATCTCAGTTTATGCTAATCAGCAGTGAAATTACTTTCTAAAAGTAAATGCGTGTTCTGGAACAATGCAAAAGTGAGGATACACTATTTTACAGGTTGAAAAATTAGGAAATAACATGTAATTCTAAACTAGTCCAATATGTGCCATAAATAGCATTATATAATATTAACTGAAGGAGAACTAGGTCGTTAAATTATCAAGCAAGTGCAGAAATGGTTGCCTTGAAACAGACATCATGTAAAATAACAGGCTGTCAGTAGAAAATCTATGACAGCAGTTAGGGACCTGCAAATAAAATGATAACATGGCCAAGGCTCATTTATAATTGCCAAATTAAGTTATTCAATTATTGATGCAACAGTGGTCAGTGTCAGATTGTTTTTCCCTCATCTGTCAGTCTCTTAACAGAAGTAAGGATCAGGGAGATTGACCTCTCCATCTTTTTGCCTCTTAATGTAGTAGGAAGATATTAACAATGAATAATTACAACATTTTGCACAAATCATTCAAATAAGGAATCAAATATTTCTGTTTGTTCTCTGTAGGAATCCATACATACAGGAAAATTTTACTGAGGAATTACTTACAGCACCTTTCCTTACTGAGACAGAAAATACTGTTACAGTTCTAAACCTTTTAATATATTTTTCTGTTTTCCAAGATTGGTTAGGTATTTCAGGTTTACTTATTGTTTATGGTATCAGTGCCACAAAATATATACTTAACACCATTACAATTATATTTCTGCAGGCTTCACTTTGAAGTACCAAGTTTATGCTAAGTGTGGGTAAAAAAATAACTTGATCAGAAACCAAGTGTTTATTGCTTTTCTCATTTTTTAGCATTGTGGTGTCCACATTTCAGATATTCAATTGAAAAAAGGGAGCAGCAGGGGCAAAATGTTCTCATTCATTTAAAATAGTATCTACCTCATTCTCTATAACTCCTCATTTTAATCAATATTTAAAACTTAAAATCTTCATATGTTACTTAAATAATGTTAATTAGATAATTCTGTCCTTTTCAGGCAAACATATCTTCTCACCATTAAGACTCAGGCCCAAAGATTACATTCATGACTTGGCCATTGTGTCATAAAGCTTTTGAAATGAAGACTTTAAAAATGAAACATTGGTTTCAGTGACTTATGTTCAGAATAGAAATGATCAATGACCCAATCAGGGTAGAAAGGATGCAGCAGAAGGACCAGTACCTATGATATTCGCAGCCTTGCTGGATCAGTATTTCAACTCTCTTCCAGTCCTGTTAGGTAGAAATGGCAAGTTATTGTAATCCGAAAGCTATTTGATGAATGACATGGAGCTAATAGAAAATCTCAGTACAGCCCAGCAGCTCTCTTACAAGTAACTAAATAACTAGAGCCACCATCACAATTGGCATTTCTATGTCTACTCCAGGACAGCCAACTAAGAATGAAATATATGCATGATGGAGGTTCTTAGCTTCAGCGAATAGTTTTTCCTCTAAAATTCGTATGTCACTGTGATTAACACGGCTTTCTCCCTGATCAATCTAGTATAAAATTATTGATGATACATTAGCTACTAAAATGTCTAAATCTGCTTGTTCTTAATGCTTTGCTCTCACAAGATGATTCTTACACGAACAAAAAGAAATCAATCAGAGAGCATGGAAAATCACTAGGCATTTCTATCTGTGATGTAACTTCCTAGGGAGATGCAAGACCTCTAACTTTAAGAGTAGATTCTGAACATGAATATGTCTCACACGTTATATCATGCTCCTTCCTTGTGAAGGATCTTAAGAAGCACATACAGAACTGAACCTAACACCGATTATTGGCTATAACAGCACAGAATGCACATTTCTTTTGTCACATAAAAATATTTTTATGCCACGTGATTTTATTGCACACTGAACCATTGCCTGATTTCCACAAAATTAAATTATCACAGGAGAAAAGCATTCACACTTTCCCCTACATATCTAGGGAATGGATAACAGCAATGACAGCCAACATGGCCAAAACCCTATTATTTAGCTAGAATGAAGACTGTAGAATTTACAGGCATTTGACATTTAGTATACTAAAAATTTATGAGAATATATGTATGATTGTATTCAAGAGCCCATATTCTAGTACATGAGAAACTATTTTATCTGTGACCTGTGGTAGTATATACTGTCTTCTGATGCTCAGATTTTCTGAAAACTGTAAATTTCTACAGTAGCTGCAGAAAGACTGGCTGTTCATGAGCTGATAGCATAGGTTTCATGTCATCATAGAAAACCATGACATTCTGACACTTTTAGGCTGGGTTACAAAGATTTTAGCTATGTACAGAGGAAAAAAAAAGAATTCTCACTGTGTGATATATAACCAGTTGAAATATTGTTGGAAATACCAAATAAAATGACAGAGTAATAGAACTGCAGAATTGTTAAGGTTGGAAAAGATCATTGAGCCCAGGCAATTAACCTAGCACTGGCTGTGTTCACCACTAATACATATCCCCAAGGGCCACATCCACATATTTTCTTAAATGCCTCCAGGGATGGTGATTCCACCACTTCCCTGTGCAACCTGTTCCAGTGCCTGACCACCCTTTCAGTGAAGAAATTTTTCCTAATAATCAATGTAAACCTCCCGTGGTGCAACATGAAGTCATCTCCTTTTGTCCTGTCGCTTATTCCCTGAGAGAAGAGTCTGACCTCCACTTCAACTATAACCTCCTTTAAGGTGGTTGTAGAGAGTAAGAAAGGCCCCTCTGAGCCTCCTTTTGTTCTGTATAAACACCCCCAGCTCCCTCAGCAACTCCTCATCAGGCTTGTGCTCCACCTCTGTTCCTTTCTCTAGACCCACTCCAGACCCTCAATGTCCTTCTTGTAGTGAGGGGCCCAGAACAGATCCCAGGATTGGTGGTGTGGCCTCACCAGTGTCCAGCACAGGGGAACAATCACTGCCCTAGTCCTGCTGCCACACTATTGCTGGCACAGGCCAGGTGCCACTGACCTTCTTGCCCCCTTGGGCACACCTGGGGTCATGTTCAGCTGCTGCCACCAGCACCTCCACATCCTTTTCCTGCTTTCCAGCCGCTCTGTCCCCAGTCTGTAGCACTGCCTGGGGTTGTTTGAACCAAAACAGGACTTGGTACCTGGTCTTGTTGAACCTCATACAATTGGCCTCAACCAATCAATTCAGTCCATCCTGATCCCTCTGCAGAGCCTTCCTACACTCCAGTAGATCAACACTCCCACCCAACTTGATGTCATCTGCAAACTTACCAAAGGTGAATAAAAGTGCTGAATTTGTCAAATCTGCAAGACTGTCTTGTGGGTCTTAAAATTCAGAAACCTTTTTGCACAAGGTTGACATTGCCAAGGAGTCAGTGGTGTGCAGAACAGCTTTGTATTAGCTTTTCTGTTCAGATCTTCAATCCAATTTGGGTACTTAAAAAAAAAAAAGCCAAATAAAACCATTAAAACAGACTTGAGAAGAAGCACACAGTTGAAGAGCAATCACGTGAGATCTGCAATAATAGATATAAATTCTGATTTTATTAGTAGTTTCAAAAGGAAGGGAAATAAAAGTGGAACAAGACCATATGGCATTCAGAAAGAAACAAAGCGAAATTTGAATAATATATTTGTAGCTGTTACCAGTTAAATAGTTAGTATTTGGCCATGTAATACAGTTTAAATGATGAGTTTTGCTAAAAAATGTACAGATGTCTGTAATACACATTCATATTTGTTTATATGACGTTATATGGATGTGAGTGTACAATACAGCCTTGGTAATACCAACATGCACAGCTAAACTGATATTATAAAGTGAGGTAACATAGAAGAAAACCTTTAAAATTGAAGAGTACTGAAAAAATATGGACATCTAATATATTGCACTGTAAATGTCAGAAGTGGCAAGTAAATAGCCTATATGTCTATTGCAAACTTTTGGAGAGATGTTTATTATTTCAGATTTCAGAATTGAACATGATTCACATATGATCTTAATAAACCACATAGTTCTAGTATAACTTCTACACCTGAAAAAGGAAACCTCACTGGAAAGCCTCCCTTTTGTCCTTGTAAATCTCAACCATGATGAATATCTCAGTCCAGAAGTACCCAATTAGAGGCTCTGATGAGAAAATTAACAAAAAACAATTTAAAAGTTTTCATATGTGTTTTATTATTATTAGCCAACTTTTCCTCTGCTTTTGAATTGTTGGGGCACCCAACATTGGTTATCTAAGTCTTGGCTAATTTGCCAGTGGAACTTTTATTTTATAAAGTTATGAATAGGAATTAAATTGAACATTTTTGCATTACCTCTATTAGCCGATAAAGCTGGAAAATATTATAGATGCTTGTAAGCGTCAGTGTAGGAAATTCTGTAATTTTCATTCTATTTTAGCAATTAATTATGTTTTCTGATTATACTGGTAATTCTGTCTCCACACTTTTCTAAGATGTTCAGAAACTTCCTATGGCAAGTGCTGTTTCATGAAAACAAAAACAAAGCAAAACAAACAAAACATCCACCAATCTCCCCCCCAACAACAACAACAACAACAAAAACAACCCAAGAAATAACAAAAAAATCCAACTAAAACCACAAGAAACAAAACCAAGAAACCTCACAACGCATATGATTCTAAAACAAAACATCATGGCACATACAATTCTGAAGAACCAGTCTTAGCAGAGTTTCCATATGACGTTTCGGCACAAAAGTGGTTACTAAACTACTACTAAAATTTTATCATTTCTCAATATCTCAAAAAGAATTTTTTCCTGAGGAAACAACATGTTATCAGTAATTTTGTCCCTTTTCTTCTCCTACCACTAAATCTACATATAAGAAGAAAAAATATTTTAAAACCTCCCAAAGAGAACTTCCAAAGAACCAAAAAAAGAATAAAAAGTTGTGAACATGCAAGTCAATTTATAATCTGTTGTAATAAATCAGCCATGACTCCATTTTCTTCATGCAGGAAAAACACAGTCTTTATTCACATAACTCATTTTATACAGTTTTCACAGACCTTGTGTGTAACACCAATTGGCTAGTAGTTTTCTTACTACTTCATTTATTGGTCAGAAGGTGATTTGTGTGTACGTGCTAAGATTCAGGTAATTCTTACATCATTACAGATTGGAAATACAGTACATAAGAAGGCAAATTCACCTTCAAAAAATACCAGAATTCAGAACTTCCTTTGCCTATTAAATCACTACAAGAAATTGGTTCTGCTGATTAACCCTCAAATATCTTTATGAGATGCAAATACTGAGTTTGAAAGCAAAAATATGAGCTGCAACAAGTGAAATTACAGCGTACATAAAGAGAAGTGCAAGAAAATACAGAATGCCCATGAATTCCAGGTACTGAAATACTTAAAGCACTATGTGTGCTAGCATACATACATATATGAACGACTTTTTAGACAGTAAGTTCCCTAGAAATTCTTTTTCCTATAAAGCTGAGGCTGTCAGGGATAATAAATTATTAAATTACTTCCAGAGCACGTGGTGTCTTGGTGTTGTTTCTATCAGTCACTGAATGGGACTGAGTTTAACCACCTTTTTAAATTACTCTCTGTGCAGTGAAACCAAATCACACTCCATTTACCAAATATTGTCAGTGAATTTTTATATATGCTATAATAATCTCAGATTTCATTTTATAATTACTGTAGAAAAATGTTCATTTTTCCCTTCAAGACTGTGCTTTAAAGTGCGGATTTTAAAAGAGTGGTACTTCTTTCCTAGTTCTAACTGCCAAACATCACTGCTGTCACACTAGGTTCTGCAGTGGAACTCACATTAAAAAACAAAGTTTTAACTCTGTTAAGTTGTAAACAAATTCAGGTTTGAAGGACAAGGATATATGAATTTGCATGGCCTTTAGTGCTACCATCACATGTGGTCAACAATTTTCATTGGAAAAAAAATAAATTTACAAATAAAAAACCGTGTCCTAGAAGATAAGTTAAAAACTTTCCATTAACAACAAGTTAATCTGTTGCAATAATTCATAATTAGACAGTTTCGCCTTATTTAGATATCTTATGAAGCATGTAACATAGATTCTTCCAGTTTAATAAAAATAATAAAATATTATTTGATTTTGTTACAGTTTCTATAATATTATTTGAACTCTCAAATGGGAGATCTTTAATCAAAACCTTGAAAAAATCTCTCGTTATGATTATCTATTATTTATTCCACTTTTCACACTTGAGGACACTGGACCTGTTGCTGAAGACTGTAGTAATTTGAAAACTGAAATTACTCTTGCAGTTCAGAAATCAAAGACCAACTATTATTATAAAAGGAATTGACTCAGAGGAAAATGAGAGCCTTGTGAAGATAAAGGAACTCTACTTTAAGCAAAAGGGCCATGACTGGTGACTGCCTTGCATTTATGTACCCAGCCCCAAAAGAATTTCTTTGTCCCAAAATAAGTATTTTAGTCTGTAGAATTCTTTTGAAATACCTAACAGAGTAACTTTAAACCCAGATAAATTAGGAAATAACAATGTACATGACATTTTCATTAGAAGTTAAACTAATGATATGCTTAGTAACTTGCCATTTGCAATTTTTTAAAAGCAAAAATTTCACTGACTACCAGTTTTTATTCTTTTTTTTTTTGGTGGTAGATATTGTATGTTCCTTTTTAATTTCATCTTATCTACACACGTCCCCAACTAACAAACAGACTTTTGTAAGGTATTTTGTATGCCTACTTTTTAATATTAATTCCATAATTTTTCTTCTACTTTCTTTCTCCTCCTTACTTTTGTAAAGAAATTTACCAAGCACCATTATTTCTTGCCTAGAAAATGTAAAAAAGTAAGTTAAACTGATAATATTTTTTGGATATACTCAATGCCTAAGTACTCACAGGATAAATCTGAATTAATCTTTAATTAAAAATATTCATATAAAGAACTAAAAACACTTTTAGTCTGTAAAGCTATGCACGAGAAAATTAAGAAAAGATGATTCACAGTTTTTATCTAGTTTGACGCCTTTCTTACATCCCTTCACTTAGAGTGAGGAATCAAACATTAGCATCACTAAGTTTTCCACATAATTCCACATTATGATATAGAGATAATTGTGCAACCACATAAAGACACAGATGGTCAAGCAAAACAAAACTTGTCATTTTCTAAGTTTTAAGTGCTTCAGCTCATGATTTCCTTTATAAACACTGAATTAATTCTTCATATGCTGTGTCTTCCATTATGTCATTAAGAAAAACGTAAGTTATATTCAGCACAAGACCTTTCACAACAGCAAAAATACCCACTTCACCACAGGCTTAGAAAGGTCCATTCTTCAGATACGAGAATGCCTTAGAGAATCAGTGACAGATAATCCCATAGGAAGCAATTGTTTAGAACAGGAGATGCTACACTAAGATATATAGGATGATCACAAGAATGTGGTTCTGTTTGGTCAATAAAGTAGAGGAAAGGGTGGTTTTCTTGACTCTGTACAGAAAAAAAATTGAAAACTTATAAGTGGAAGCTATGAACAGAAGCCCAAGCTCAGTCTTCCTCAGTTCTACTAAATCAAGCTATATAGTTCTTTCAAAGCAGCACTTCTTTCTAGTCGTGCAGAATACACACTGATATGCAAAACTGTTCAAGCAATGCATTTTAATTTTCTGCAGAAATCATTGAGACTAAAAATGGACAAATTATTTTGGCAACTTCAATGCCTTTTTCGCTGGAGAGAAACAAGAAAGCATTTTTGAAAGCACTGTATTCAGATTAGCTGATTTTTAATTCCATGGTACAGAGAAATGGTAATTTTATGACAGAGATATAGTTCTGATAAATATGCAACACTAATAAAAACAAGGTGGTAATCTTCCTTTAACATCACAATTCAAACAACTCTAAAGAAGGTGAAGTTTTAGTAAAATTAGCCATGTACTGTGTCTGTAGGTGAATGTCTGTAGTAAATATGAAACATTTGCAAGTAAATACTAACCCTTTCTACATTACTTTGCCACCAAGATTGATCAAACACAGATTCATTTTAAAGAGATGAAATACTAATTTGCATCACTACATCATGAAAACCTATTGTATCAGTTTGAAATTTCTTTGCCAATTATTTACAAATGTCTAACAACCAGAGGTTAAAGTTATGCTGGTATAATAATTTGCTGTCTTATTCATGCAGAAGACAATTATTAATGACTGCCATTACTGCAGTTAAAATTCATACAGTTAATCTTATTTATGAATTTGAATGTACTCATTTTCCATGTTTATCACATATAAAAGTGAGGAGTGATTTGGAATTTGCTAATAGAAATATGCTTAAGAGTATTAGTATTTAAAATTGCAAGAGGATTATAACATTGCAGAGACAATAGATGCTTTCTAAACACCTGCTTATTAAATTTTTATCATTGTCTCATTAAACCAAATATGGGAGCATAGTGGTTTTTGTTTTGTTGGGTTGTTTTTTTATATACTGTTTGGTTGCTTTATGAGACTTTTCCAAGTTCTTCATCTTGAGCATCATGTCTATTACCTGAATGTGTTTTTCTGTAGCTCATCAGAAACCTCAACACTACATATTCAATCACCACTCTAGCAACACATAAGCAACATATTTTTTTCCAAATACGGGAAAGTGTGTATAGCATTCCCAGTTTAACTCCATCCTGTTTCAGTGGAACCGTTCTTTTACAAATATGAAAGACAACCTTGCTGACTGAGTTTCTGATGTCAAGCAGCCTTTTTTTTTTTTTTGATTTTGCAATGTGTCACAAAGACAATTGATTTGCCCAGTATTTGTCTGTAACTGATTTTAATGTTGACTTTAATGGGTCAATGATGTTTCCAAACAGCTCTCTGATTGTTGCAATTATTGAATTTTGGATCATTGGACTTTGGGTCCCAATATCAAGGTCCTGCTAAATTACATATATCTAGAGGTGGTGCAAAATTAACATGAATAATCTGGGGTGTTTTCTTTGATAGCTCTGCAGTTTAGGTATTTCAATAAATATTGTGGGAAGAAGAATTGACATATTTCTACACAACATGGAAACTGAAATCAAAATGAACACTGGGAAAGGGTTTTTTTCTCATTAAAGAGATTGATTTTAAAAAAAATATATATGAAAAGAAGGACTTTTCTAAGGCTGATTTGATGACTACTGTATAGTAAATTAAAATTCATATTCATGGCTCCTAGGAAAACTGAAGAAAGATAATAGAAAGAGTTTATAACTCAATCTACTTTCAGAAAGTATTATAACGCTGCTATTTTAAGTTTTGATTGTGCCAGGGTACCTAAGAACTCATTGCAAACAAATGGATAGCCTGCAATCCCCATGTGTAAAGTGAATTCAGTCCTGTGTGTGAAACATGAGAAATACATATCAGGGTTTTTTATATTTCCTTCCCAGTATGACCTTATAGGATTTAGTATACATGACTATTTTTAAACTAAATTTTTAAAAAATGTTATTTTCAAAAATTATCTATGTAAATGTTATCAATACACTTAAAATTATCACTTAGCCCTATTTACTGTTGAACACCAAATAACCTCAAACATAAGTGACTATGGATCTAAGTTCTCTATTTATTTCTCATTAGAAATTGTTTTTCTCACTGTGTAAAACCAGAACATACACAGTGACAAATATTGCACAGAATATTTTCCTTGTATTTAGCAGCCTGCCACATGGTTTGAACACTAAAAAAAACCCCTGCTTTTATAGAGATCTTGTCCAAATTTCTTTCTGTGAGTCTAGTGACATTTTTTCATTTCACTTGCAAATAATTATGTCTGGAAAAAAAAAAGATCAAATCAGTAGCTTAAAAGAGCATCTTAAATCTATATTGATACTAATAAGAGAAAGCTATCATCAAATACGTTGCAAAATTATTATTTCAATGGACATTTTTACTTAAGAACTCTATTACACACATTTTACTGCTGTTCATGCTTGTCAAGGTTATTTGAAAATGACTAGTTGTCATAGCAACTGAACTTTCAAAAACTCTGTCCTAATTTTCCATTAGGAGTATTAGTAGTCTAGCACGGAATTTGAGTAAACTAAGAACAGTTTCAGGGAATGTATCAGGTTCAAATTTCCAAACACGAAGGTCTGAATGCTCAGCAAACCTTTGACAAAGTTCAAAATATGGGGGAAAGATAGCATTGCATTGCCTTGTCTTTTGATTTTGGCGTTATCACAGGCTGTTTGGAATCTTATTTCGGGAAGTCTGTTGTTTTCTTCAACTAAAACACTGAATCAAGAACCCAAATCTTGAAAGGAAAGAACATTGACAAATTGAAGAAGGTTCTATCCAAGGAAAACATGCATGTGTCTGACGTCTAACAGGACTAAAACAAGCACCACAGCATTTAATGCAGAGGAAACCACCATTGGATACACTTGAATACATATCAGTGTCTCTCTTTAGAGAAAATAACAACTAAAAATATTAGATAATACTTCTTCTGCTGCCTGTATCTTCTCCCCCTGTATTTAATGCCAGAGGGCCACTTCTCAAGGAGTTTGTCATGGAGATATTTCATTACCTGGAATTCATAAAGGGGAACATTTTCACCACAAGAGGAGATAGTAGCTTATGATACATGACAGAATTTTACCTTTACATAATACAATGTTATTTCTTCTAAAACCTAGCTTGATCTCCATTATCTTCATCTATACACTTTTAAACAACTCACTTCTTTCCCTCACTTACATTCACTTTTTTGTGCAAGTTATCAAGGTTTTAGGGTGAATTCTTAAATGAGTGGTTGTTTGATTTTACATTTGAGCAGTTTGCTGCAATTTTCCTGTCCCAAAGAACATCCAAGGAGGCACCTTTAAAGTTCAACTCAGAACAACAAAGAAATAAAGGAATTACATCAATATTTTAATAAGTAATATAATGCAGTGCTAAACCAGAAAACAACCTTAGAAGGAATGAACAGAAGTCACAAGAAGTTAAAGTGCACAAAAATTAATAAATTTGTTTATGTGTTGCCTGTTTTTATGAGAAGCACAGAATGAGTGGCTGCATTGTACAGCTAATATCATAACTGGCTCTCCTCAGGACATGGAATTGCTGGAGCAAGTCCAGATGAGGCCACCAAGTTGATAAGAGGACTGGAGCACCTCCCCTAGGGAGACAGACTGAGAGAGTTTGGGCTGCTCCTCCTCAACAAAGAAAAAGGTGGAGTGGAAAGTTCCAGTATCTGAAGGGGCCTACAGTAAAGCTGACTTTTCATTATGAACAGTAGTGACAGGACAAGGGGAAATGGCTTTGCACTGAAAGATGGGAAATTCAGATGACATGTACAGAAGAAAAAATCCTTCCCTGTGAAAGTGGTGAGGCACTGGCACAGAGAAGTTGTGGGCGCCCCACCCCTGGAAGTGTTCAAAGCCACGCTGGATGGGGCTCTGAGCAACTTGTTCCAGTGGAAGGTGTCCCTGCCCATGGCAGGAACTGGATGATCTTTAAGATCCCTTCCAACCCAAACCATTTTGTGACTCTGTGAAGTGAAAGAAAAAAATATCCGGAAGTTACTGATTTCTGAGTCAAAATATTTAGTGATGAAATTATTCATCCTCAGTTATATATCCAACCAAATTTTGGGCACACCCAAATTTGTTGTTTGAGTTAATCTAACTACTTTAACATAGACATATAACTCATTGCAGTAGTTAGAAATTTCATCAGACAGACAATTAATCAAAAAGAATTCTAACTTATATTTCTCAAAAGATTCTTTTAGGAGAATACAATGCACCTTTGGGTTTTTTACCCAAAGAAATTGATATATTTTTCAAAAGTTCTTATGCATTATTGATAGAAAAAATTCTTTATTGCTTAGTATTTACACTCTGGATCCCTCTTGACACATTAAAAATAATATAAGTGTAAGTCTGGTAGGTACATGCTGATTACCTCAATCATGCATGAACAGAAAAATCATGAAGAAGTAAAATATCACAAATATTTGTTCCTGTGTATTTTTAAATAAGCATCTGATATAATCCTTAATGAGGAAAAAAATGGCTTGAAAATCACTGAAAGAATTGTAGTACCACTTGAGTTCCTCTATTAATTCTATTTCATCTACTACACTGTCATTTGCTTTTTATTTGACTCACAAGAAAACAGGGTTTTTACAGTGTCTTAGTTTAAAAGACAGGTGCCTGCTGAGGAATGTGGGAACCTTCCTGGGACAGAAAATTTTAACCCCTTCCCTCCAAATTATTATAACTTTGAAATTACAGGGCTTTCGGGCAAAGATGCAGTAAAAGGAATAACGGTTTGTTACTACTGTATATATGTATCACAAGACAAACAGCAGCAGCAAAGGCAGCAGCAACAAACACAACCAGAAAACCCAGTAAAAAACAGCGCTCTCTCGGCTGCAGGCACTTTCCCCTTCGGTGCAGTTACGGTCACAGCCGGCAGGGGCGCTGGTGGCTCCCGGCCGGGCAGGGCAGGTGCAATGATTCCTCCACGGCTGCAGGGGGCGCTGTGGTGCGCGCTCGGCAGTCTGTCCCTATGGCAGCGGCAACTCTGGCAGCGAGAGAGCAGGGAAAGGGGCTTCCTTTGCAGACCCACAGGCAGCAGCCAGCCTCAGGGCCACCACTCCACATGGCAAAATGGACTGTAGCAGGAGCCTCGTAGCAGCAGGCTGGAACAGCAGAGGCCAATGCACCCAGGGTGGCAAAACAAAGTATAGCAAAGACTCCAAAGCTGTGACAAGAGCCACGGGGCTCTGGGAGGACATAGAGTGTCAAGTTAAAGCGTAGCAAGAAGCCCAAAGCAGCAGTAGGAAACAGCAGAGTTGGGCAGTGGCAGACAGGCTTCTGCAAGCAGCTGGGAGACACTTCTTCCAGAGACAGTGAGGGAGTCAGGGTCTCCTTCCCAGTGAGACTGGGTGTTGAAAAGGTCCCAGTTCAACAGCTGCTCTTGCGAACAGAGGCTCATCCGGGGAAAGAAGAAGCTGTGAAGGACAAAAACTCTGCAGTGGCGGTGATCCTCCAGGCAGCAGCAGTCCATCACCAAAATCACAACTGTCTCCACTCTGATCCCAAGAGTCAAACAGGGAGAGGGGGCTGAGCCCAGCCCCTGACCCCTAGCGAAAATCTCATGGTGTCTCTGCACTTCCCAAGGGAAAGTCCTCCAGATAAGAGATGGTAACAAACTGCACCCTTCCACCTCTTTCTCCTCCCAGTCACATCTTTTGTCTCTTACATCATTCCATCACTTAGGCAAAAAATGGAAGAAAAAGTCCATGGGAGAAAGAAGAAAATAAAAGAAAGGAAAAATCCTAACCTCCAAGAGGCAAGAAATAAGCAAACAGTCTAAATTATTACATATTAGTAAAAAAAAATGCTGCATTTCACCTGACTGGTAAATTATTAGAAGCAAAGGGAAACCACAGAGAAGTCTTACATATTATAAATGCACTGGTTTGATGAACAGCCAAATTGAGAAGACCACACACCCTAGTGAACAGAACTGAACTCCACCAGATTTAAAATTTTAAACATAAATAAACAGCATATTTTATTTCATACGGCAATATAATCTAGGTAGGACTCTCCTGCTGAATTTAAGATCATCTGCAATATTCATGGGGTTGAAAAAATGAGTAGAGCACATTCCCCAAGACTTTAATGTGTGTGATTTTCCTTCTGAGTGCATATTGGCCATCCATTATATGACAAGGCAACAATAAACATGGGAATAGCCAATGACCCTTAGTGACCTTAGATGAGCATATACTTCGTCATTAACTAGATATATTCCTGGAAAAATACAGCTACATGAAAACATTACTTATTTATAGCAGAAAGTAACTACAAGTCAATAGCCTGTAGAGAAGCAGCAAGACAAAAGATGGAAAGTAGAAAAAGAAACTTTTGAGGTAATCTTTGAAAGAGCACATAAACCCATCAGGAGGAAAAAATATAGTATAGGTCAGGGACATCAGATGAAAGGATCAAAATACATTAAAATATAAAGACAGCAAAATTTCCAACTTTTTTTCCAGTCAGGTGTTTTCAGAGAGTTCTTTCCAAACAAGGCATATTAGATGCCCAAGTTAAACAATCACATGATGTACATAGAAAATTAGAAACAAAAAATTTTAAATCACTTGATAGATTGCATGAGTCAAGCCAGGATGTCAAATATGTACCTCAAGTTCCATATTCAGAAACATCAAGGAGCAGCCTGAATGTCAGGTGTGCATGTCCATGAAATATGGACATGGCAATAGAAACTAGCAAATGTACTTTAATAAAAAGACTCATCAATACTATGCCAGGCACCTACTAGTACAAAACACTTGTATAAACTGTTGAACAAATATGCTCATATAACTAACATCACATTAAAAGTAACAGATTTATCTGCAAGGAAAATGTTGGACATATGAAGTTTGAGTGTCTCTTTTTAAAAAATTGCTGTAAAAATCATTAACTTTCCAAAGAAACAACATCTGTTGATTGCTTGATGACATACATAACAGTTAAAAATTAAATGTGTATTGGGCTTGCCTGGCAAGGTTTTGGTAGTGCAGGGGGGCTTCTGTGAGAAAGTGCCAGAAGCTTCTCCCATGTCCTACAGAGCCAATGCCGGCTGGCTTCAGGGCAGACCAACCACTGGCCAAAGCTGAGCTCTGAGACAGTGTGTTATAGAAGGGAAGAAAAGTTACTGCACAGGAGCAACAGAGAGCAGCAGTGAGAATGTGTGAGAGGAACAGCCCTGCAGACACCCAGGGCAGTGCAGAAGGAGGGGCAGGAGGTGCTCCAAGAACCAGAGCTGAGATTTCCCTGCAGCCCATGGTGCAGCCCTTGGAGAGGGGCTGAGATTCCCCTGTTGCCCATGGAGTACCACAGAGGAGCAGTGATCCAACTGCAGCCCACACAATAACAGGGAGATGCCAGAAGGAGACTGTGAGCCCACAGGAAGCCCATGCTGGAGCAGCCTCCTGGCAGAACCCGGAGCAGGTTGTTCCTGAAGAACTGATGACATGAGAAGGACCCACACTGGAAAAGTTTGTGAAGAACTGCAGCCCATGGGAAGAACTCACACTGGAGATGTTTATGAAGGATTGTCTTTCATGGCAGGGACACCACGCTGGAGCAGGGAAGACTGTGAGGAAGAAGTGGCAGAGACAAGGTGTGATGAACCAACTGCAATCCCCATTTTCTGTCCTCCTGCACTACTGGACAGGAGGCAGAGAAAAACAGTTGTGAAGCTGAGCCTAAGAAGAAAGGAGAAGTAGGGGGGAGGTGTTTTATGATTTAGCTTTTATTTTTTATTATGTTACTCTGGTTTCATTGGTAATTATTTACCCTAATTTCCCAAAGTTGAGCCTGTTTTGCCCATGATTGTAATTGGTGAGTGTTCTTGACTTTATTATGCCTTTCATTATAATTTCTCTCCCCTGTCCACTTGGGAGAGAAACAATAAAGTTGTTTTGCAGAGCACTTAGTGTCCAGCCAGCATTAATCCACCAAAATGTATTAAAAAATAAATATAATAACTGTTCATAGAAAGAGAATTAAACAATCTCTCCAAAATATATTAAAAACATTGGAAATATCACTCACCTATGTATCTGTTGGGAATATTTTATGTGGATTTTCGTGGACTAATGAATTAATAATCTCCAACACTGCAGTTTGATTTTATTCCATTCAGGAACAAATAATTTTTTGGCAGTGAACAAATAATTTTTGGGAGTGAACAAATAATTTTTGGGATATATGATCTAGTTGTATAATATATAGTAAACATATAGTAATTGGATGAATGTAAAACTAGGTTTAGATTAATGTAAAATTAGTATTTTCCTTCAGTTTTTTTTCTCTAGGTCTTTTGGAAAAGAAGTTGGATAATTCAGATTGCTGAACTGTTCCGAATCTGAAGTGATCTGTGTCTTAATGAACACTTATTTACAACTTCTTTCATCACTGGTGATAATATATAATTCCACCCAACATTGTCCCAGTGACAACTGGATAAAAGTAAAGATTCATTAGTATCTTTATCTCCAATCAGCTAAGCATAAGGACTATAATCTTATTCCCAAGAACTTCGACTTCAGCTTTGACAGTTCACAGTGCAACTACTGTACTCATGAATTCAGCCTGTTCATGCACGTGTGCAACTATTTAATCCTATGTTACTTATGCAAGTAACAGTAACTTAAGATGTTACTTATACAGCTTTATGTTCTTTTATGTTGCACTGCAGTAACATTTATACTCAGTTCTGCTAACTTGTTTTCATCATTTCTTAAAAAAGCTTTCACTCCCCTCCAATACATATTTTTTTAAATAATACAAAAATGTATCCTATTGCATTTTTATTTGATGGAGTGGCTGTATAGAAAAACTGGGAAGACAAAAAAAAAGGGGTTTTAAACAGGCACAAGCAAAGCAAAGAACCAGCTATTAAATATTCCCTTATAGCTGTAGAAGAAAAAGACAGTTCCCTTGGTAAATCCAGTCTAAATGTGAAAACTCATTAGATCTTCAATGAGCAATTGTTATGGTAAGAAGTTTGCATCAATAATTAAATCTATTTGTGATTTAAGAGGAGAAAAATCATCTGAATTTTAATGTCTTGTGTATATATTTAACAATGGCTAATGGAGACAGATGTTAGGAGATAACAGATGCTAAATGATTCTCTTATTTTATAAGACATTTATAAAAGACAAACAAAATTAAATGTCAAAATGATAGAGCTACTCTCAGTTCAGAGATACAAGCCTCCCTAAACTCATTAAGATGAAAACTATAGGAAGAACAGGTGTTCATATAAGAGGGATTTAAGTTTACATTCATGGAAACTATAGTACTTTTCCACATACTCACACGTTCCAGTATGTCTCTTGGTCCTGTCTTAAAATGAAAATATGTGTTACATTCTGTGGTTTATTTTATACTAGATCATTTTACCTAATCCATAAGAAGTTGAAATTCCAGCTTCTTATTAATCTTTTTTTTTTTTTTGTTTAGATATTACATTCAAAACTATGGATGTACCAGCACTTCCCTCAGACCAGTGGTGGGTAATAAAATTCTAAATTATATAGATGAGAAAAAAAACAAGGTAATGCATCTACTCCTGACCCACGTAGTAGTACCGTAATCATGGTGATTGCACAGATTGAATACAAATACTTCTATGAGAGTAGACAAATTAGAAACTAAGTGTTTGAAAAGGGAGGTTAAGACCAATATAATGTTACTTTATATAATGTTTTATAATGTTACTTTTTTCCATTAGTAGTGAGAAAAAGTATGGTCTCATCGTAGATCCAAACAGATCTTAAGATTATGATCTGTTCCATGGATTGCATTCTGTATTTTTAGGCGCAAATACCTCATAAAATAAAAACTCTACCTTAGAAAACACGTAAAGGATCATCGGCCCTAACACTAAGCCAAAACATACATAACTTGGTTATTGATTAAGTTCTTGTTATAGGAAATGAAATTTTTCTTAACAGTATGTTGGTTGTATATTTCAACATCTCAGCTAGATCTAACACCAAAGATTTCTTTTTCATTAAATAAAATATTTTTATTTAAATTACTTAGATTAATATTAGAACACAAGATAGGTTTGTTGCACGAGAATAAAAAAGAATGCTGCAATAAGCAAAAGTTGAATTGAATAAACTGACTACACAAAACACTCCAAAAATTACTGAAGCTATTGAATCTATGCTTAAAGACCAATTTTTATGTGATTAGTAGTACAGTTTTGCCTCATAGATTAAAACACTTGTGGTAGTACAAAATAAATAAAATAAGGAAAAAAACCTTCAAAACATATTGGCTCCTTGAAACCAGGAAATATAATTAGAAATTACAGAAAAATCAATGTGATTTATGGTCAACAAAACATTAACATTTTTCTTGACCAAAAGGGTAGTTTTGATGAGAAATACTTTTCATGTGCCAATTAAAATTGCAAAAAAGAAAAAAATATTCTGTTATGTAGGAAATTATGGCACTCAACTGTACTTGCAGAAATTTCTTTTAAAATTTATTTTGATAGCAAGTTTTTAAAAATCAAATAATTTTTCCCATTTTCTGGTAAGCCATGTGATGAACACTTGTGAGTAACCTTCTCTTCTATTCATGAGCTGTTCTATTTTGTTTAAATAAGGCAATATTAACTGGTCCTCAGACTGGGCAGCTCTATCACACAGTGATTTAAAGTTCATCAATAACAGAGGAAACTTCATCGCAAGATATTGCTTTGTCATCACTCGCATCTATACAGAGTACATGTTCACCCACTGAACAGTCTTACCCTGTTTCTTGTACAAAACAGGATTTCCTAGATAGTTAAAAAACTTCTTCATGATTTATTTTCCCTAAACATTCATTTGAACAAGGATGAATCCGTTTATACCACCTTTCAGGCAAAGTTTTGAAGTTAGAATACTGTAGAATACAGTAAAAACATTTTAACATTTACATGTTAAATATGCAAATCTGTTAATACTTGTACAGTATTGGGATAAAACAAAGGACCTTAAATTTTCAAAATCTCTCAAAGCACTTGGAAATCCAAGCCTGTTTTAAGGTTCAGGGGACTTGGAACTTTGAAAAATGGGAGAGCCCTTATGTCTTTGTAAAATGCATGGTCAATAAAGAGAGCTGTCATTTGAAAACAGGCCAAGGACAATAGATTTTCAGCAGTTTTTTTGCCCTCTCACAACTCATTGCTCACTCAGCACCTAGAGGAATTTATTTCAGTTTCAAAGACCAACACAAATGACACAAGGTCAGACAAAAAAAGGTATTGAGCAATTAATAAACATTTACATCCATATCATAAAGCCACCAATTATAAATTGTGGCAAAATAGAAAGTAACTAATATGAACTAAAACAACAAAAAAAAATCATTCTGTACTCAGAGGCAGTTGAGGATATATTATAAAATGCATGTGAAACATGAGAAGCTGGCTGTCTGACCACTCAATTTAAAATCTCTAGAAAGGAAGATGTGTGCAAATTCTCCATTGGATGAGAGAATAAAATAATTTTAATTGCTTTTTTATTCCTTCCATTTTCATTGTTGTTGGTTTTAATATTTACTACTCCAAAACAATCAAAAGTATACATTAGACTGAGAAATTATATAAATAAGAAAATCCTTCCAAAATTTGCAAGCATTCTGCTTTAAAATGCTGCTTCTCATGAGTCTAAGATTTTTGAGGGTTTTTTCATAGTTCTTTTTTCAGAATAAAAAAAAAGAAGAAGCAAGGGGAGCTAGCAAGGTCAAATGTACTATACCTCATTTTTTTATGGACAGAAAGAAAATATCACAACCTTCTTTTATGGGCTTGGCAGAAAGCCACAACACTCAGAAGTACACAACTATTTTAAAGCTTTTCAGTTAGATCTGCTCAAGTGAATCAAACCTTTCATCTTTCTTTTCCTTTGTGCATGTGTGTGTGCCAAAAGAAGTCAAAAATGTCACCTATGAGGCTACTATGAAGCTGTATATCCCAAGAAAAGGATATGCCATTTCTCACAGATATAAGGCTTTTTTCTATTATCTTCCAAATAATGCACTTCTATTTTTGTGGCTTCTCTTTCTTTGATCTTTTAATAATAAAGTCCTTTAGTTATAAGAATTTGACTCCTGATGCAGTTTGGTCAGGGATGTCAGCTCAGTGAGATCTGGCTAGTAGTCAGGTATTTTATGATGATAAATTACAATTTTAAAACTCTGATATTCAAAAATAATTCATAGTGTAATCAGTAATTTTAATATCTTTTGCTCAGGAGACAGTCTGTGCTCTTGCATGAGTGAAAAGCATATATGGAGCTCATTCCCATCCCTCTGTAATGGGCAAGGAAGCCAAATGTAAAGGTAGGTTAAGATAGTAGCCAGCTGGGCTAGTGGTCCAATCCCCCCATGATTCTTTTGAGAAACCAGTGATGTGTGGTATTGTTTTATTTCATTCTTCTAGGCATGAAATTCTGAGTCACAGCCTTGACTTTCCACCATTCTTTGAGTTTTGGTAACAAGTACTGTATAGGAAAGAGTAGTGAACTGATCTAACCTGAAAAACACCTACTTTTCTCCATAGTTTTACTCTGGATAAGTTCACTGGTACAAATACCACATGGCCTTGCAAATGGAAATACTTTGTTCTGCCTCTATGGTTGCGGGGAGAGCAGTGGTTACTGCCTAAGGAATGTACAGTGCATATGTCATACCTTCAATTCAGTAAGGCTTCATGTTCTGCAGTTCTCCTTCGGAATATGAAGTACAGACTAGCAGTTGCACTGGAATCTGGCTGGACCCTTGGGCTCAGTTGTTGGAACCCAGGGCACAGGGAGTGTTTCTCTGTCTGTTCTGACAAACCCTGACCCTCCTAACCCTCCTGAGAGCCATGCCTTTAACCTCCATCTGTAGAGAAAACTCCCTAGGCTTTTGGATGATATACAATCTGTTAATGTGTAAGTTGAATTGTAGTGCAGTTATCACTGGGTGAAAGATTTAGACTTTTAGGTTTTTAGTATGGGGGTGGATGTAGGGCAAAATGGAGAATTTCGGGCATTGCCCTACCTTCTCCTTCTTCTATTCCATTTTCTGTAGTATTAGTGGCACTGGGTGATTGGTTTGAAGAAGTCACAGTGTAGATGCTACGTGTCAGAAAGTTAGTTAGTTATTGTCAGAGAAGTAGAAATAAAGTATGTTTTTAGAGTTTATTGGACAAGATGGCTTTAAAAGACCTTGTAACTGTACATCTTGTGACCTTTTTCACTGCATTCCTCACCACGCTAAGCCTGGTGCAGGCGGTGTGGAGAAGTTTTGATAACATAAGAAATAAACAGCAAACCTGAAGACCGAAAAAGTTCCCGTTCGTCTCTCAATTTTAACATAGACCCTTTGCTAGAGAGGGGGGCCCCAGAGAGAGAGAGGCCTTTCCACACTCAGTGATCTTAACCAAAATCTCATGCTCAGCTTACAGATGACAACGAGCAGAGGACTCCAGAGGATGGTGCAGAGTCCAACTGTATTCAGCATGTTCATCTATGACATGGCTGTTTTCAATTCACCTATAGACAACACTGAATTATGGGGAAAAACTGAGAATAAACAGCAGAGATTCACTTCATGGGGATCCTGGTAAACTTGTGGTCTGAACAAATTTGATGAAGCTCAGCAGTGAGAAATGCAAAAGGCTGTACTTGAAACAGAGTAACGCAGCACCTGGGAACTGACGGACTGAGATAAAAGGGGCATGAATATTACACTGGATACCAGGCTGAATAGGGTCTGGTGTGGTCTTCTTTCACAAGCATAGCAGACTGAGTTCTGGACTACAGTACACAGCTAGCACTTCTAGGGGAAGATATGATCACCTCCTTCAAGGTACTGTGGAATCTGCCTTTAGAATACTGCTTTGAAACACCAGCCGTTCAAAACAAATGTTGAGAAGCTATCAGGAATCCTTCACAGAGGTATTGGGATTGCCAGAGTGATTCAGAACATGTCCTACTGAGAAGGCTGGGCTTGGACTAAGGGGCAATCTAGTGAAAGTCTATTGCTGCTGATTTTAGAGAGAGGATGGAGAAAAACTCTTCTCAGAAGAGACGATGCAACAAGGGGAGATGGCCATAAACTGTGATTGGAGAGGTTCAGACTGGAAATTAGGGAAAGCATTTTACAATGAAGAAGGTAGAGTGATGCTGGAAAAAATTACCCTGTTGTAGTATCGATGATAGTCCTGCTTCAGGCAGGAGGATGGACTGGATGGTATCCAGACACTTCTTCCAAACAAGTTTTCTATGATTCAAAAGGTCTATTGGCTTGCACTTTTGCTCATTGTTGCAACTTCTGACTTTTATGACTCATAGTTTGTCCATTATGTGAATGCACTTCTCTCCAAAATGCCTTGTCCCCAAAAATATTGAAGAAAATGCCCAATATTGAAGGAAATGCTCAGCATTCACATGGCAACAAAAACAAATCTAAAATATCTGCATTGTAAATATAGTTCTTTGAATGATTTGAGCACAAAACCTTATGAAGCAAAAAAGTAATTAGGGAAAATGAGAAAGGAAAAACATTGCCCACAGAGACTTTTTCCATTGCAAAATAACCAACCATAATTTGGATACATGCTTTAAGAAATACTTTCTCTTATATAGCTAAATTAAGGTGCTGTAAATATGTAATTGAATTCTTACCAATGCACTGCTTTTGTATTTCCCTGAATGTATTTGAGAAGATTATAATTTTAGTAATACAATTATTATAAAAAAGAGGAAAATCTGCTATAAATTAATAAGGTTCCAAAATAAACAGAATACTTTAGGACTATGTCCTGATAATTATTTAGTAATTACTGTTGCTTGCTTAATATATACTACATAACTGCCTGATTTTTTTGTTAAAAGCAATAATTTAAATCTGAATTTATAACTTATTTCAAGTTGAGCTAAGGGTTGAGCAATTACATAATTCAATCAGTTATTATCTCAACAAGTTCTTAGTAGTACACACACAGAGTGTGGAATTTAAAAATAACTGTTTTCTAATGTAATGTAACATTTACCAAATTTATGTAGATATTTATACATTAAAAATTTGAAAATTTAGTCACAGGCTATCATTTCCTCCTTTATTCTGAATTTCAGAATGCCCTCAAAAAGTAAAATAAAGCAACATTAAAAATGGCTACTGAGCTTAAGTTTCCCTATAATCTGTTTATATATTTTCTCACATCTTACAATATTCCTTTTGCCTAATGGATGCAGTTAGGGATGAGTTACCAACCTTATAGAGTGGACAATATTTTATCAGAATTCAGACCATCTGGCAATGGTCTTTATAGATATATGTCTTGATTAATATCTAAAAAAAGAACTGTAAAATTGAAATAAAGAGTCATCAAAACCCACACACATCTTGCTTATGTGACCAGAGATCAAAGGTCTAGTGATTTGTTCACCTTCCCAGAGAAAGCGTGGAAAGAGTAGTTGCACAGGTGATACAACACATACTCATGGACTCATTTTCTACTAAAAAGTGGTTCCTGTGTAGAAGTCCCAGCAACATTTAGAGAAGGTGCTCATGATAACTCTGCCAAAAGCATTTTACAGCTTCAGTCCTGCATAGGGTCTTCATCTTGAGTTGTAAAGATTGTCCTGCCACCAGGCATGGGAAGCAGAGTGGATTTGAAGAAAATGCAGGTCCCTGAGGGCACTGCTGCCTTCCTGCCCTGTTCCTGAGTGCGTGGTGGCTGTTATGGATCCCTTACCAACTTCTTGGCAATCCTTAGCAAAATTTCTTGCTTTTACTTGTACAGCTTTAAGAATTCACACTGGGATTGTATCAGAACTATTCAGCTGCCAACAGAGCAATCAAATCACTCGTCTTTATGTTTCTACCAACACCACTTTGGTACAACCAAAACTTGTTTTTTATTTAATACAGCTCAGTACACCTACTTGTGAGTACCTGTTGATGTGTGCCTTATCCAGAAGATTCATATGTATCTGAAGCAGCTTTGTCCCTTGAAAACTCAAATGAGGCTTCAAGTGGAAGACTGTAGGTCTGAGCTTCCAACAGGATCATTTTTACTACCACTTCAGCTGTAAAAAGAATGCAACATTTCTATCTCATTCTTAGAACAGCTTTATGTCTTTCACTAGGAAATATGTTACAACCCCCACTTGAAAGTATCCAGCAGTCCCCATGATTTAAGGCCATTACGGAGAAAGGAACACCTTGGCCCAAAAGCCCTTTACTGGACATGAATCTGACAAAGTTAGATAAAATGAACACTTAAGGAAATGCAGGAGGGCTCCTTCGGGAACCATGAGCTTTGTACGCATAGTCAAGGGCACCTGAATCACTGTGTTTACACACATTACCACCCTTCAGCCTAAGATCTGAGGTTTGGTTATACGCTTCTTTCTGACCAAAGCGTGATGAATACAAACAGGAAAGTTACAACTGAAAGCAAATTGTTGAAATGGAATGAAAGAATTGTGGATGGTTTAAAACACCTTTTCATTCTTCATTATGCCACATTGAGACCTACACTATTTTTTCATTAGGAAAAACAGAGAATTGAGATATGGCATTGACATAGTACATGGTGATAGACACTTTTAGAAAAAGATAGAAATCCTGCCAGTCAAAAACTAAAGTAAATCATCACGTTACACAATGCTTATGAGGAATGGAACTATATGAACAACTGATTTTGGATTTAGTGACTGATTTGACACGAAAAGCAGTATTTTTGTAGGTCTGGTTTCTAATAAATTTAATTTTAATTTTTTTATTTAAGTTTCAAAGACTAAAAGTTATTCTGAAATTGAAAGCCTATATATTCTTTTAGAAAATAGTAAAACTTTAAAAAAAATGTTTTGCTTGTTTTGGATTTTTTGTCAGAAAATACCAGCTGGATTTGAATTTAATGAATATGCTTTGGTTTATTAAAAATATTTTCATGAATTATTGAGTATATTGTTTATATTTAATTATATAAAAATGTCATTTAACCATAAAAGTTTTTGTCCTTTAATGTAAGCTCAATGCTCTTCAAAGTTACTCCTTTGAAATGACAGAAATAAGCAGTTTTGTGGAAAAACTCTGCAAATATTTGCATGAATATTTTAAAATATATATGTGTATCCACTTTTTTATTCTTTCTTTGAGTTTTAGTTTTGGGGAAGACCAGAGTGGGAGGATGTTGGGAGAAAAGACAGCGCTCTGAAAATATAGTACCCTTAATGTCTCAGTAAGGTAAACTCCTTGTACAAATGCTCCCATGTTTTCAGCTGCTATGCCCTCAAATTTTTGTAAAGAAGTCTTTTAAGAAAATAAGCTAAGCTCCAATATTATTTAAGCACCTAGAATAGGTTCAGACACAAAAAGCCCTGCAGTATCAAGGCAATAAAATGCAACAAAAGAATGATCAATTCTTGAAGCCTGACATTTGCAGTAAAACACAGGCAATGATTTATTCGAAAACAGAAAGATAACAGTGATGGATAAAAAGCTGGTTTAATGCACCAAAAATTCAAGCTGGTTTTCTTTGTGGTCTCAGAAACAAAGTCCAAAGTCCAGCAGGATGTAAATCATGTTAGACCACAGTTACATTTTCTAGAATTGTATAACAGCAATTTTTTTTTTAATTCTGTGATAAGGCTTATGCTGGGTTAATCATACATTTTACGGAGTCCTTGTATTCATGCATTTTTCACATATTCTAAAAAGTGCAATAGTTGGTCTTCACTGGTTATTTAAAATATCTCATATCAACACAGCTTTGTGCTTTTACATGGATTATATTTTGGCATGTTTTATTTTTTCTTGGTTTCCTCTTCTTTCATCTATTTACCTAACTTTTCCATTTTCCACACAAATTAAATTAGTATTTTATGAGAAATGAGGGACAAGAAAGAAAACTCTACTCTTTAAGACATGTGCTCTACTAAATACCTCAGACACTGATACTATCACTCATTTTATTAATCCTTGTGTCTTTCATAAGTTCCTTCACTCTTTTAAGGGAAAGCCCAAACAAGAAATCAGAACATGAGAAAGATACTGTGTTCATCTAGTTGTTATAGACATCAAGTTTCCCTATTTGATACTTTGTCTCTACTCCACTGCATCCACTCCTTGTGTATAACAGTTACATGTTCTAGTTCATGTTGCAATACAAGTCTATTTTGTTACAGAAAATAAAGTTCTAATCCACAAATTAGGCTCTCAGTTTTCCAGAACTGAGAGAATTTTTTACACTAGAAGGGTTTGGGGGTTTTTTTAGTGGATTTCAACACAATGAACACAATGGAAATAAATATAAGTCTCCAAATGTGGGAAACATTTGAGAATCATAGAATGGTTTGGGTTGGAAGGGACCTTAAAGAGCACCTAGTTCCAACCCCCTGCCATGGGCAGGGACACCTTGCACTAGACCAGTTGTTCAGAACTCCACCCAGAGATGGTAGTGTTCAATGCCAGGTTGGAAAGAGCCCTGAGCAACAGCTTATTTTAAATCTTGTAGTGATCAAAGGAGGAGTTAGTCAGCAATCTAGGAGTCCAAAGAACATGATTTGACAAAAAGAAGACAATTCAGTTGACTAGGATCATAGATATTTTTTTCTTTTTAATAATTGGTCTGTCACCCTACTTAATTTCTTTTGCTTCTGCAGAAAATATTGACATTTGATGGATTAAATTGTGGCATAGCTGTACTAACCTATGGTGAAAAAGAACTCACACTGTTCACAGTGACAGTAGTTCTAATAAATGATGAAGATAGTAGGATAGCTTTAAACTTTTAGAGTCCTGTGTACAGCTGGTACTGTTTGAACCTATAAATATCTACCTCTGGTCTAATTTAGACGTCATTCACAAAATGCAGGATCCTATAATTCTATTTATTTTCCTTTTTTTTTTTAATTAAATCCCCCCAATTGATAAGAAAATGGAGACTCAAGTGGTCTTTCTTTAATAGTTTATCAATGTGATGTTGTGGTGGCCAACTCTGAAGAGAAGAGAAGCAAACAGGTGTGCAGATACTCATGGTCAAAAAAGGAGCAAAAAAATTCAGGGAGTCCACAAAAAATGTATAAAATTGTATTAGTAAATTATATACAGTGAAAACTGGTATGTTGGTCCCTTATAGTATAAACTCTTAGTAGTGTATTTTGAATAAGGCATAGAAGAGAAAGAGATTGAAGAGAGGGAGGGAAAGAGAAAAAAGAAAGAAAAAAGGAAGAAAGGAAGGAAGCAAGGAAGAAAGAAAAGGACAAAAGGAAGAAAGAATGATCACTAGTCCTGGTTCCAGCATTGTTCCAGATGATAGGGTGTCCAGAGTCTCGAGCTGCACACATGCCTGGACTTCATGTGGGAAATTTTTACAGACGTTGCCCTGGAGCCAGGTTTCTCTTTCTCTACACAAATCAGTTCTCATGCACAGTCCACTCTTTCAGACCCTTCTGGAAATGGGTGGAAGGACTTCAGGAGCTTTTTGTGTAAAATTAATTTAAATAGGCATTTTTCAAATAAAAACGATGTATTTAACTAAATCATTAGCACATGGACAATATTCAGAAATATTATAAAAATTCAAGCCCGTAAATTCTAATGGCTAATTAAATGTTCAAAGAACCTACTGGTTTATTTCAAAACAGAATTTTTGGATAGAGAGGTTAATATTAGAGAGGTTAATATTCAATATTGTAGCAGTTCTTCTAAGATTAGTACTGTTGTCTTTGTTCTCCCAGCAGCTAAAATACTCTAGAAAGCAACTAAGAAATGCTCTATAGAAATATGACATTAAAACTAATGTAACATTTTGTCTGCAAAATTTACAATAATGGGTTTTTATCTCATCTTAAGGATAAAGATTGTCTTGTTCTGTATTAGAAAAAACCAACCCTGTTATCAAAGAAGTAAATAAAACAGTTTATTCTGTCGACTAATTACCTCAAACTTATTATTTTGAAATAATAATAGTCCCACTGAAGGAATCTGAAATACAAACAGAACTATATCAACAAATCAAAGATTCATTTTCAAGAATTTGATTTTCATTCTCCACAACTTGATCAACTCATTTATCTTACATCAGAGATTGTTCATATCATCTAGCAATACTAAGGCAAAATTACTTATTTGTGAAGATATTCAGATAAATCATTACTTTAAATAACCAATTTTGGGATATTTCTATACAGAAGCATGACTGTGTTTTCCTTGTCCTCAGTTTCCAGTGTTCACATAAGCTATGTTTCCCAAGGAAGGAAGAAGGAAGATAGAAGTTTTGCCTGGTGTCTCATCATGCCACTTTTTTTTTTTCCATGAACCCTAGGAGACAGATTCCCTCTGCTTCTGCAAATTAGCAAGCCAGGCAGGGGGTCACAGTAAGACAACATGACAAGTAAGGCAATTTCTCCGCAGGATACTATAGAAATTAATTTACTGAAGCTCACAAGGCAGATGGTTACAGACTTTGGTACAGAGGAGAAAAATAGCTCCATTTCAGGGGTGATCCTCCTGTTACCCTTCCAGAGTGTGAGCAGGAACATATACTGCTTTAAACCCTGCTATCTTTGGATCTATACTGGGGCTGTCTGCGAACACAAGTCAGAAGCAGAAAACTTAAATCAATGGCAGCATTTGGGCATCTTCTTCCCGATGAGAAGGCATAGGGGACACTGAATAATGAACTTTAATGCAGAGTAGCTCAAAAAGGGGAAGGTCAAAGTCCTCCACCTGGGAAGGAATCATATCATGGATGAATATATGCTGGGGACCACTCAGCTGTAAATAAGCTTGGCAGAAAAGAACCTGGGCAGGGGCCTGGTGAGCATCAGGTTGAACACAAGCTGTAATGTTCCCTTGCCATCAACAAGGATAATGGTAAACTAGGATAAACCAGGAGCAGTGTTACAAGCAAGTAGAGGAAGATGGGTCTTCTCTACTCAGCTCTTGTGAGGCCACACGTGGAATGCTGTGTCCAATTCTGGGCTCTTCATTGCAAGAGAGACATGGACATTCTGCAGAGAATCCAGCAAAGGGCCACAGAAATTATTAGAAACTGGAGCATCTTTCCTGTGAATAAAGGCTGAGAGAGCTGGCAGTTCTTAGCCTTAGCAGAGAAGGCTCTGGATTGGAGGAACAAGTGTCTCTTATAAATGTCTATAAATACCAGAAAGGTGGGTGCCAAAAAGATACAACCAGGAATTTTCATTTTCCAGCTTAAACTTTAAGTGTGCACTTGTTACCAACTTCCCTTCATCTATTTGCATGAGCGAAGAGGTGCACATCAACTTTTTCTGGGAGAAAAGTGCAGTACAAGACATTTTTGGAAGTTCTTTGAATTATAAATAGTGCTAATTGAAGAGGAACCTCTGTTCAGGATAGTCACCATGTTGCAGGCTGCCTTTCTTATACATTTTCCTTTCACTTTCCTGCAATCCCTGCACTCCCTTCACAGCTTTCTGCAGATTGCTCAACCCTAAGATTTATGAAACTACAGTAAATTCACTGGTTCTAAGGGTCTCAAGCTGAGTTCTATGTCTGTGTTGATAGCAGCCAAATGCAAATCACTAGAGAGATGGAAGTCAATGAATTCTGCTTCTACACAAGTAAAATCAGATAATCTGCCTAGCAACAATAACAGCAGGTTATCATAGAACTAGGTGAAAATTCCATGTTCTCTAAATCTTTCAAACTTCTCTTTCTGGGAAGAGAAAATAATCTAGTTACTTGTCTTCTTTATCCTATCTCGGTTCAGGCTTCAAGGAGACAAATGACTGGAAGTGATTTTTCCTTCTAAAGCCCTTATACAAGCATAGAGTACCAAAAGATAATAAAATTTTTATTTTCACATCTGTAACAATCTCGACACTTTGAGGACAGAAAATTCAAAGGGTCTGTTTCCATAGGATTTTTCAGTATTCTGTGTATGAAATATTGGTGAAGGAAGAAATTTTTCTTACATATCAAATCATGCTTTAACTTCCAAACATAGACTTCCAAAAATCTGTCTCAGAAAAAGTAATTTATAAATGTAAATATATATGTTTATGTAAATTTATTTATATAAATGTAAACATCTATTTTAATGAAAATTCTGTTCACTCTTCCTATGCAAAACAACTTCACATTGAGACACCATCCTGTTTCAGCAGAGGTGTGCATATAGTGGCAAAAATATGATTTCAGATGGATTTCTGATCTACAGAAAGTGAGACACAAGCTTTTCTTTTCCTTAAACCTAACAGAATGCAAACCTCTCCCTCTTTTAGGAGACATAAGATAAACACTAAATCCCTTCACTGTTATGGGAATCAAGAGCAAAATTAATAGCAGGGATCAGGAAATGGGAGGCCACGTGCCCAGGCAGTCCTGAATTGGCCTGTCCGAAGTATGGGGCACCAGGACTATTATAGTGACATTGTGGGCTGAAGGACCTCTGCTCTGTTCACTCAGTGCTACCTCTCTGTAAGATAACTATTTCAGGCTTATGAACATAGAATCATAGAATCACAGAATGGCCTAGGATGGACGGTACCTTAAAGATCATCTAGCTCCAACCTCCTGCCATGGGCAGGGACACCTTCCACTAGACCAGGTTGCTCAGAGCCCCATCCAACCTGACCTTGAACACTTCCTGGTACAGCACATCCACAGCTTCTCTGGAAAGCCTGTTTTAGCACCTCACCACCCTCACAGTATAGAACTTTTTCCTATTTTTGAATTTAGACCTACTCCCTTTCAGTTTGAGGCCATTCCCCCTTGTCCTGTCACTACATTCTCTTGCAAGATGGTCAAACTCGTCAGCCTTTTCTCTTACAATGACTTTCAGCTCTAGGGGAATGAGAAAGCAGAGAAAGAGGAAAAGCAAGCCTGCTGTCCCAGTAAATACTTGGTACAGAACTATTTTCACCACATTTGTGTACCAGTAGTATAATTCAGCTCTATATGTACTACATAAAGATTAAGATCTGTAAGCAATGTAAATAAGCACTGACATTGAAGGAGCAGAAATTACCCATGCAGATAGAAAGAGGCAAAAAAACCCAAAAAACTCTTCCCACAATCACAAATTTTTCTTGGGCATTATTTAGTCCTTTGAAAGAGCACATTAAAAAATGGATTTTCATTTCTTGTTCTGAGAACTATGGAAAAAAATTATGAATATTTTTGTAATTTCATGTCATATATAGATTTGACTCTTAAATGTAACTGTGATTATGACTGTATTTTTCTTTCAATGCAGACCAAAACTAATACCCTAGCTATACAGAGCACATACTGAGAGGATAATTTGCCCCTTAAATGTACAAATCCTATTAGAATATTTGTCTAAACACTGGCATAATATTGAGTTGGTAATTTTGCTATCTCATCATAATTTTATCAGTTCATATACTTGAACTATGAGAGTGCTAATGACTCACATATCAGGCACTTCATGTTTACAATGGAGTTGAATTACTTTAGACTATTCAAATATGTTGCAAATTTCAAAGACAGTCCCATCTGACTACCGTCTTAATCTACTTTTAAAAGGAAGGTTTTAAAATGCCAAATATTAGACCTTATCTCATTTCATATGTATGGTCTAATTGGACCATAATAAATTTTCTTTGATTTTTCACATAAACTAACACTTTCTAAATACATTTCTTATAAAAAAGGGATCTAAAACACCATGTCGATTATTTTGATAATGAATTCAACATTTTCAATTTTGCTCCATGGATTAAAAAAGAGCTTTCTCTACCAAGGTAATCTTCTTGAAGATTCAGGATATGTTTTACTACTGTAGCACTGGATTTATTTACATATTTCAAGTTTTCTGTCTATCATGTTTTCTACAACAGATAATAAACAGATAATAAAACTGATTCCTGTTTGGAACAGTATCAGATGAAAAGGCTCATCCAGTCTGTGGGTTTAAATCAGCAGTTGCCATCTAATTGTGCAAACTAATGACCAGTTATGTTTAGGAGTAAAAATTGATAGGGGCTTTCGTGAAAAGGTAAGGACAGAGAAGATAGAAAAGTTCTAATTCTAGTAACATCCTTAACATCTTGATGAAACTCATGCTAAAGATGAACTACAAAAGATGACATTAGCTCTGAATTAAAAAAAAAAATCATTTTAGTGAAAAAATTTATAATCAGTGTGTGGAGTAAAGTAATTTCTGACATTAATTCTGCCACTTAGTATAAATGCAAAATACCAAAGGTATGCATTTGTACAAGTGACATTCGTTATTACTGCAATTAATTTGGAGCTGAATATCTCATCTAGCACTGTCAAGAATACAAAAATACTGGAACACGGGGCAGAAGGTAGTCCCGGTGCTGGGCAAGCACACAACAACACAGTACTGCATATAAGCAATTGGTCACAGTCCTTGGCCTGAAGTTAACAGTAGTTTACAGTCCAGTAGCAGCATCTTCACTACAATTTACTGCACATCATTATACACATGATGGTAAGACCCCCTTAACTCTCCTTTAAGTATTCTCCAATTAACAACTCATTACTAAGCCAGATGGATCTGCATTGGCTGTTAACTCCCATCTGCTGGGAAGGCTCTTTCACATCAAATCTGCCACAGTAATATATCTATGCGTCCTGCATCTATCACAATCATTTTTCTGTATCCCTGTTTTTTGGATATGTTACAAGCATGTATCCTTTAGGGATGCTACATATTCATGCTACGTAACAAATACAGACCTCACTATTAATGCTCAGTTTGCTCATTTGTAAATATGGTTGAAGTAAAGATAAATAATTTTTTGTAATTATGACTTGACAGATTGTTGGCAAATGATTTGGGAAGTAGAGACCAAATATTTAAATATTTATTACCAGAGTATTAAATTAAACAAGGCATATTTCACTTAAAGCATAGAGCCTGACCATTGATTTTGAAATTCAGCAAAACTTTGTTATACTGTGTAGAGCAAAAGCACTGCAAAAAAGATAACTTCTGAAACCTGTGAGTGAAGGATACATGAAATTGATACATTCAATGAACAGCTGATAAGACAAGGATTAATGGATATGAACTGAAAGAGGGTTCAGTATAAGAAAGAATTTTTTTACTGTGAAGATGGTGAGACAGAAGCAGGTTGCCCAGAGAGGTTGTGAATGCCCCAACTCTGGCACTGTTGGAGGCCAGGTTGGATAAGGCTTTGAACAACCTGATCTAGTGAGAGGTGTCCCTGCCCATGGCAAGGGGGTTGGGAGTAGATGATTTTTAAGGTTCATTCCAACCCCTCAATATTCTGTGATTCTGTGATTCTAAGTTCCATGTGATACTCACATATTTCCTTTAATATTTAGAGTGTTGGAGCTCTCTCTATGAGAATAAGAGGAAAGGTTTGATTTGTTGGGTATTTTTCTTTGCTCAATGGTAGTGGTTTTCTTGGAGAACAGTTTGGTTAGATAGTCACTCCATGTAGAAATGTGAAGAAGTTGCTAAGTGGGAGGCATTAGAATAGATGTATCACAAGTGGAATGTGTGTCCTCTCTATACTTCTGGCATTCCTGTGAGACTGTGTTCAGCATCTCCAAAAAGAAGCATTCAAAATGCCAGGGAAATGGAATTTCAGTATTTATGAGGAAAGTTTCTGAAGAAATATTTCAGATAAGAGGTAGAAGAAATTAGTCTGGGCAAACATTACAAGGTGGTTGATACTGATACGTAAACCAATCATTTATTAATTTTAAAAAATACTATCTTTATATAATAAGCAATTAAAAAGTGTAAAGAAAAACTGAAACAAACAGCCAAACCCTCCAACAAACAAACAAAACTAACATTTACTATCAAAATTGGAAAATGTTCAATGGACTGTATCTTTTTCCCTCTTTCAATGAGACTGGCACTGCCACTAAAGGCTGTGAACCTCCATGAGAGATTCATCTTGTGTCTGACTTTCAATCTCTAGCTCACTCTGGCCAGAGGCATGGGAGCACTGCTGAAACCTCAGGTCAGTCTGCTGGCAGGATCAAGGTCTGCTGAAGTAGAAGGAAAACCAAATTGCCCATTGGAATCTACACACAGCTACTCAGGACAATGAAGGCCTCTGCCAAGAGAGATCGTGGAAGCAAGCTGAGGGCTGAAGCCCTGCCTGCATTTGCTTGCAAGGGATCAACCTCTTTCCAGTCCTGAGTTTTATTGCCAGACCTGAGAATGAGGTTCCATTAGTCTCATGTTTAGTTTGAAAGGTTAATTATAATTTTGTGTTTAAGGACTAAATGGCTGACTGATGAATGAGGATATATTTCTAAAAATAGTTAAGGAAAAATACCCAGAGAAACATTTCCTTAGTTGCACATATATTAGATGGATTAAAATTCTAGTCTGTGAAAGATGAAATTCCAGCATACTTAGACCTGTTCTGTTATTTCTGACAGTACAGAAGGATTATATCTGCCCTTCCCATGTCCGTGTAAAATATGAGCAAAGAAATCTTTAGAGGAGACATGAGATGTAATCATTTCCATATCAGATGTGTGTACTAATTCTCTGAAATGTGATTTCAATAGCTATTTGCTATCTATGGAACTGACAATACGGTTAAAGTATTCCAAATAAACTTGATATTTTAAAAAATCAGCTTAGTATCTGCTTCATTTACTGGCTTGCTTTTGAGAAGAATTTTTAAATTTTTTTAAAGAAAAAGTATTTCAGTTGCTTCAGTTACTTTCCCTGGCTTATATTTTCAGTAGTCCTATCAAAGGCAGCTGAAACCAGTGGAGTGCCTACTCTCTGACTTCAGCATTTTTATATATATAGAGAAGTGTTTCTTTGTTTACATTATGCAAAAAATAAATGGGAGCAGGGGAATGTTTGTCAGTGCAATCCTCTGTATCTACTTTCCTTTATAGTGTGCAGAAGTTAACAGCAGCATGGATGGTTAAAACATTTTCTCTGGGGATGTCACGTCTCTCTAGAGAACCATGTGCATTAAATAGACATGGCACAAATTTAATAAGCATTTCAGTGGTAGAAAGGGCCTATCTCCAATCTGTGTTGTTGAAGCTTAAAAAATAATTAACAAGATTCAAATCTAACTTACCTGCAAATCTAACTATGCTGGGATGGGAAGCAAAAACAATTCTAGCTGCACATGCACAGAATTAAGCAAGAAGTCATTGCCAGCTATTGATCCATTAGTATTAGACTTTGTAATGATATTAAGCAAGTATTAATTTAATACTTCAATAATTTCCCCATCATTCACCATCCCATCTCCCATCTCATCCTCCAGAGTTCTAATTTCTTCCCTGATTAATTCCTACTTTGATAATAATGAAAAATCTTTTGAGCTACCATTTCCATTTCTATCTATAACAATTCACATTCTTCTTTCTACTTATTCCATATAACCTAAGATTATGTTACTTAGAAACTTCTAATTTTAATTATGTTTACCTGTTTCAAACTTGACATTAATTGAATTTTTTAGGTATGTTATCTTCTTTTATTAATTACACACATAGTTTTTAGGACTTCTACCCATACATTTCCATTTATAAAATAAATGCATATATGAATTTTTGGCATAAAAATATAAACCCATGCACACTTTCCTCTGATTTATACTTAAGGAAAACATGTTACCACATGTTACAATATAATATTGCAAAAACATCAACAGGTCTTTTTCACTTTGCAAAGACATTTTAAAATCCAGTTCTTAATTTTTAACTTGGCTACTGGATAATTCAAACTAAGGGTTATTCAAGTTAAAATTTATGTTTTAAGGCATCCATTTAAAAATGTGTCAAGTTTTAATTCTTTTATTAATTTTATATGTTAAGACTTATATTGCCTTGTTTTCTTCCCTCCCCATCGTGAAAGATTGTTTTCAATAAACATTATTTTCATAAAACCATAATTTAAATGGAAAAGCAATAACTGTCACATTTTTATCACTAAAAGCATGTTTGCTGCTAGCTTTGCTTCCCACTTTAAATTAGCACTTTAAATTATTTTACTTTTAATTCTTTATCTATCTAATTTTAATTCTTTAAAAGACCTCACTTCACAAGATATTGGGTAAAATGTGATACTAGATCAATAGCAAAGGCCAAACAGATGAAAGCATTAATTCTCATGTCATTAAATGCACTTCAAACAATAAATCAAATTATACAAATTTGTTAAAGCAGATCTTTCCCCTCACTGAGGCATACTTCTGTATCAAATAGTTATAGCTGATGATTGTTACTGTATTGTTATGGTCCCTCTGGTCAATGGCAAAGGATTCTTGGAAGACAAGGAATCCAAGATCAGTGATTTTATCTCTTTGGGTTTGAACACTGACTGTTTCCAACTCTGGCTCTCCAATTTTTCTTAGCACACTGGATAGAACAGATACATTAATTGTTTTGAACAGCTTGAATTATTAATATTATAGAATAAGACTACTTGTTTGATGCAACTTTGGGGCTTTTTCATGTTTTATCTCTGGGTAAAATAGTTGAGAGTGGTTTGTGTGTACTTGTTTGTATTCACAGCAATTATTCCTTTGCTCACTCTAGACTTGTTAGTTTTTTCTTGATTTTCCTGCCTTTTACAATGACAAGCTCATCTCTCATCTCATGATGGAAATCACCTTTGTATAAATTTGTGATTCTTGATTCTGATTTCTCATTCGTGGTGCATTTACAAACCCACTTATCCATCTGTGTTGTCTGACTCTATTAAGAGATTCTCACTTGTCAGAGCTTTCAGACAGAACATCTACAAGATTTCTTTCTACTGCCTGACCACCTATTCTCATAAATTGTATAGGAAATCAATTACCTCCAAGATTCCTAGAAAGGAATGCCTATGAAGGAATGCCTATAAAGGCACCATTATGTTCAATCACCTCAGGCTAAGGCAGAAGAATGCATCCACGAGAAAGCCAAACCCAGCAGCTGTGCTGAGAATCATCTCTGGCTGGATTTGGGATGGGAGAGACCACAGCCCACAGAGGCCAGGTTTACACAGGCTCCCCCCTAACCGAGGGGTGATGTGTGGCATAACCTCTGGTCAGAGACAGTGAACACACATCCTCCCTTATACAAACCAGCCCAGCTGTGAAACCCCCAACCCCACAGGACACGTCCATGGAACATTCACATGAGAGGCAGCTGAGGGTGTGTTGTAATCCATCAAAAACCCCCAAAGCGCTCCCCAGACCCATTTCTGAGCTCTTGCACCACTGAGACTGCATGGATGCAAAGTGATGCAATAGATCCAGAGTCTGCTGCAACCGACTGTGTCAAACTGACCCACTCTCACCCAGGGGAGAGGTACCTGGGCATTCCCACCTGGCCTGAGCATATACTAATCCAATGGATTCTATGCTTTTTGGGGGAACCTTACCAGCAAGAAGACCAGCTGGAGAGGATCATCAGCATGCTGGTGGGATCCATGGAGAGGTGATATTTTTTTTATTCTGTCTCTGTCATTCTCTTTCTGTCTCCCCACCTCTTTTCTATTTCTTTGTCTTCCTTCTGTCTGTCTTTCTCTCTCTCTTATATTTACTATCAAATAAAGCACATACTGTTGACTTTAGCATATGGTCTTGTTTGTACCTTAATTCAGGCAAAGGCATTTCTAATAACTTTAAAAACTGGACTATAACACTGGAGATCTTAATCTTTTTGCAGAGACAGCATTATAGGTACCTCCTTAGTCTCAACTTCTGGTAACCATTTAATCAGCTCAGCATCTGTTTTTATGATAGCCTGCTTTTTTTCTTTTGAACATTAACAGTTATATTCTTCTATATTTAATCCACTATTACATCCCATTGACTGCTTCTGGGAACCTCCAATGCATCTCTTTATATGCACACTGTAATTTGGTAATTTACTTCAATTAGAACATTCAATAAAATATTCATGAAGGTGGCCTGTTGTTGAGATAGACCATCCATTTACTTAAAGATAGGGCTGCAGCACTCACAGGTATAATCTATTTGGGAAGCTAATTGACATTTTGGCCAACAGATTTTCCATGACCTCTCTCCATGAATCCTGACAAAGGTTACTGGTCACAGTATCAATTCTCACACCTACTGGGTGACAACCACAAGTAAATTAAATGTATTTTTAATAGAACACTCTGTCTAAGTGACCCTATCTCAATGAGTAGACACTGTCATGAATATTTATTTAATATTGCCTTTAATGGAACCTAATAATGAGGGACACTTACATTACAAAAAAGTCAAGCCCTATTAATTATCCAAACCACCACTTCTAATAGATACCTGGGGAAAAAAATTCCTACAGTTTACCAGATTTTTTTCTACCACCTGATGATTTATTAAATGAACTACATACCAATTTTTGTAGTACAAATATAAATTATATGCATGGCAAATTTCTTATCTGAGATCAGGTCTCGATTCAGCAAACTTTTCCTCCTCTGTTCATGTTATGAATATTCAGCCCCTGAAACAGCACATAGGAAATTAGGATAATGTCTTTATAGGTGTGGATTAGGAACTTGGATTGGAAAGTGCAACATCTTACCAGTGTACTTTGGCTGCGCATTCCTAGGAATCATAAAACATTCCATTTAATCAACTAGAGAGACAGTCACCCACATCCAATGGAGTGGATAATCTTAAAAAAAAAAATGCTGTAAATTTGAGCTGGTTATAGTACCTGGCTTTCTTTGCCAAGAATAGGAGGATATAATTTCTGGACATACCTGGGAGAATTTTTTGAAACTTAAATGACATATTGTCTTTATTGTTGCATATGCCTTCTATGGCAAATCACTAGCTTTATCAAATATTTATTCCAAATCTGGATATTTCTCCAGGGAATATTCTACAGGAAATTCTCTTGAATTAAATAGAAATTTAAGGATTAACTTAAGATTTTGTCTCATAAAGTTTATTTTAAATATAAACAGAAATAAGACCAAATATAAAAGAATAGTTTTTCTAAATCCTAAATTTCTGAGACTGGTGCACTTTGTCATCACTCATCATCATTGTTCATTTGAAATTATGATAAAAATATACACTTTCTTCGATTTAAACTGCCTACTGAAATATTACTACTTCTAGTTCATGCTTTAGCTAGACTATCAGAATGTCTCTTTCTACATGGCATTCAATTTCCCCACTTACAGTATATTGACAACATTTCCGTTGGAAATTTATTTCTTGTCTGTTTTGATGGGATAATAGGGGCATGTGGATGGTATTCATTCAAGAAGTGTTTACTTTCCACAAACAAAAAGAATAAATATGTATATTATACGCAAGGAAAAAAACCCTTTCCTGTGTTCAATTACATGGGCCATCAACTATTGAACTGCCAATAATTCTTTATAAAAGCAGTACAAAATTTTTCATTTTATTCTCATTTTATTAAGGAATATTAAGAGTATTTTTTATCCTTAAAAAAAGAATCATGGAAAGTTCAGCACCTCTAAATCTATTTCCATAATGAAATTCTCAAGCATGTGGCAGAAACACAAGTGGATACCCTACAGGTTCTCTATAGCTCTGTTTTCCATGTTCCTATGTGAGAAGGGGAAAAGAAATGCAGGTCTGAAAGAAGCAGCCCCAGAAGTTGGAAAAGGAGTTCACAGTTGGCAAAGGAACAAAACCCCTGAATTCCAGAAATGAGTAAAGAAGAAAGACCATGCTGAGATGTAACAAACAAGGCTCTAGAGAGAACAGATAAGAAAATAATAGACAGGTCTGAAGGAAAAAAATGAACTCCAGCTGATACTTAAAGTAATGGAATGATCTAATAGAATCTATCTAAGGAGCAAAATCTCAGGAAGACAGGAGCAAAAAAACTTGACCCAGTTATTTGTTCTTCACAAAGCTCATAAAGGTTTCAAGCATCTATCAAAAGTTTAGAGGTTGGGAGGCATGGCATAGTGCTGTTTTTGAGCATACTGGATTTAAAAAAAAAACTATAGTCGTGTGGAGGCCCGTGAGCCCACTGGGGAGAGGGCAATGGCAATGCCCTGGAGAGATGCACCTTAGGGTCTGGGCATTCCTCATAGCTCAGGGTGAGGAAAGAAGCATCTGCCATGGTGCTCTGCAGCACTGTACTAATTTGTTCCAGTTCTATCCTCCCCATTGGCCCGTTGGCCTTCCCTACCCCTTTTACCCTTATATGTTCATGTTCTACTGAGTTCTCCCTTCCCTGTCTTCCCATTGGTTTGTGTAACCCCGCCCATCCACCCTGGCATTCCCTATTCGTTCCTTCCCTGTGTACCACCCCTGAGCCCTCAGACCACTGGGTCCCTAATGCTCTTCTCCGACCCCCTTTTCCTGTATTTACACCCTGGACCCTCCTTTGTCTTTGTGTTTAGCCCTTGGACCCCTCAGCAATGCCTGGAATAAAGCACGTCAGAACTCCATGCCTGGACCCTCGTGGGTCTTCAATGCCGAGCTGCTGCGTGTGTGCGTGTGTGTGTGCTGATGCTCTTGTGACTCCTACCCATTAGTGTAAGACGCTCGTGGGGAAGGTTGCATCCACCACCACCACGGACTGCAACAGTCAAGTCCCAAGGAAAGAAAAAGTCTTAAACCGTTACAAAATAAAACCCAAGTAAATAATTTACATCTAGAAATGCAGTCCTGTAGTTCTTGACAGCATCTTCTCCAAAGGGAATGTAAAGATGATTGTGTTCTGACAGTCTTTTTGAAATCAAGGTGGGTGAAAATTTACTCACACACAGGTATGAAACACCAGATACATATACACCAGGTATGAAAAACACCCTTCAGATGGCGGTGATGAAAGAATAATTTTTACATCATTGCTCTGTAGCTTTCAAAACTGCCCATTCAAAAAAAAATTGAATAATAGAACCATAATATTTCCTGAGTGGAACAGGACCTACAAGGATCCTCCCGTTCCACTCCTGGTCCTGCACAAAACAGACCAAATGATCCCACCATATGCCAGAGTTGTCCAAACACTTCTTGAACTCTTGTCAGCCTTGGTTTCTTAGATCACTTCCCTGGGAAGTCTTTCCAAGTGCCCAAGCACCTTCTGGGTGAAGAAGCTTTTCTTAATATACTAATATATTAAGTTTCAAATGTTGTCAAAGTTCCCTTGAACAGTATTACTGATATAAATTTCTATCCAACCCTTGTATTGCCAGCTGGCTCAAATAGGGGTTTTTCTAAAATATCCCAAAAAGAGAAGTATCAGCTTATATTAATAGCTTAAGCAATTTTCACTACTGTTTCCTAATACTGCAGATTGTTTCACTTTCTTTTACAACAGCTGAAAATTCATACCATCAAAGTGACAATTCGAATGGTGAAATCTGCTCAGAGTGTTTTTCACCAGCTATCCCCGTCTGTCCACTTTTAAAATAAATTTGTATATGGAAAGAAATTTGATATCTATACTAAAATAGAAAAAAATTAGTACCAGAATAGAGCATTAATTTACAGAATAGGGTAATGTCTGAGGAAGTATGTATAATTTCCAATTAGAATCATGGAATCACAGACTGATTTGAGTTGCTAAGTATCTTAAAGATCATCTCAGTCCAAATCGCTTGCCATGAGCAGGGACACCTTCCACTAAATCAGGTTTCTCAGAGTTTCCACATCCGACCTAACCTTGTTCCACTAGAGTCTGGAAAGTAATTATCCTCTGAGGATAAAACTTCACTTACAACATTCCTGAGATTTTTAAATACACATTGAGGTTTTGATTACTGTTTTTCACTCTAACTCCATAAGTGTTGCAGAATAAACACCTGTTCTGATCAATTCAGAGTGTAGGTATGTGTCTATTTTTTGATGCTGGATAAAGTGGGGATCAGCTTCCCCACTTTAAAAAAACTCCTTCTGACACTTAATTGCCCAGCCCTCTGTAACTGACTGTGTCCTGTAGAAGAATTACGCTTAGGAGGGCCATAATCACTGCCGTGGTCAACAACATGTCCTAGCAGCACTTACCAAAACAATTCCAGCTTTGTGATGCAAAAATTACATCATGGAACAATTTTTCTACGTTCAAAATTTCAAAGAAGAGTATCCTTAATGTGTAGAAATACACAATATTTTAGGAACTGGCCATTGATTAAATCTCTCATTTCAAACATTCGTTAAAATCACAACTGTAGGGCTTCAGATATGAAATGAAAATATTGGTGATATTTGTGATGGCCAGGTGAGTAGCTGGGCATGCTTGTGTATCTGTGGCATTAGACTGAAAACAAGATATTTGTAACCATCATTCAAAGTAAAATGCACAGAAATGAGACTATATCAAGAGACAAGCACTGTAATCTTCACATAGGGAAGCAAAAATGTCTAGTCAATTGTATATTAATGAATTTAAATTTTTTCTATTAATGGGTTATGAGATCTTGTCTTCCCCTTGCTTTTTTCATTTTGCTTTCATGAAGAAGCTGTTTCAAAGTTGTAAGATACTTTACCTGTTTTTTTTTATTATGCAATGTGATGAAGCCACAGTTCATAATGGGATCTTCCACATGCTACTGCACTAGAATAGCTGGGCTTTTCAATCTCAACTCATCAATGTTGCAGTTAAAGTAGTATTTCCCTAGGACTATGCATATCTAATCAAGAAGGCAAGTTTAAAGTAGTTAGCTGAGATTGATTTATTTTAAAACAAACATGGTGTCTTCTCTCAATGGAACTGAAAGGGATGTTTTACAAACCTGTCACTTCATAGAATCGTAGAATCACAGAAAGGTTTGGGTTGCAAGGGACCTTAAGGATCATATCATTCCAGCCCTCTGCCATGGATAGGAACACCTTCCATTAGGCTGAGTTGCTCATGGCTCCATCCAGCCTTGGCCTTGACTTCAAGAAGAATATCTCTCTTTTCCTAATCTTTTCATATAGATATTATTTCAAGGCTTTGAAAATGCTAGGATTTTTGGAGAAAAATTAGCCTTGATATTTATAGGGTTTTCAATTTAAAAGTTATGCTTAAAATAAAAAAGTAACAAGTAAACTGATTTCCAGACTTGAATAGAGAATTTTTGAGCTATTACAAAATATTTTTCAGATTAATGGTGAGAAGTGTAAAGGGGGAGAGTGAAATTTTTTGGAAATCCTGGGATGACTTTTACGCTCTTACTAAGACGGTAAAATATTCTTCTAAATATATAATATAATATTCTTGATTGCTTCCATGTGAAAAAAAGGTACCTAAGAACAGTTTTTAATAATCAAATACTTTCCCTTTTAATAGACAAAAACCATATAGATAATAGTTTCTATTGGTATTTATGTAAATATATCAACAATAAAATGTAATGGTTTTAAAGTTTCCTTTTACTAGATTTAATGATCACTTGCTTTTCTTTTTCTCTATGGAAGTACACTGAAAGCTTTCAAAAATTTATTTTCTGATCAATTCTAAGTATTTTTTTTATGAATTTTCCATCATAATGAATGCTTAGTATTTATATTCCAAACATATACCACTTTTCTTCTAGAATCCCAGAATAACTCTGTTGCCCAAAATACTATAAATTACAAAATTAAGATTGTCTGGAGGTTTAAAGAGAAAAATTAACTTTTAAAAAAATCAAGCACTTATAGCTTTACCAAAAACAAAGATTCTAGATATGTTATGACAACATTTAGAAAGTACACTTCTCATGCACTTTGAAGAGGTTTGTTTTCTAAATACCGCCAGAAAAACTCCATGTTATGTTTTTACCTCAAGCATTCTTTTGAAATATCACAGGGTTTAATGTCCCAATTTCTTTTTCACATTATATCCCAAGATTCCATTGTTCTGGAGCTTTTTTTCTTCTATATTAAACCTGCCTTCTTTTAGTGTTTAGTCTATTTCTTTTGATTGACAATCCTAGGAATACAATACACATTGAAATACCCATATTGCATAATGCATAATGCAAAGAGCTCTGAAACAACAAAACATATAGAAAGGCCCAAAACTTTGCCATGTAATTGAAAGAACTTACAAAGACCAATAATGAGAAAGTATCATCATTAAAATCAATCAGCAGCAGGTATCTGTCTAGGATCACAAGGTCTGTCTAAAGACAGAAGTTTAAAAGCCTGATCTTCTGGGGCCTAGTTCCCATGATTAATCACCATTGTCCCTGCAGGGAAAAGCAAATCACAAGAGGATTATTTAAATAGTTCAGAGCTATGAAGGCAGACTAGAAAAAAACCTTGAGACAGCTCAAGTTTTCTAGGCCCCAACATGACTCTTTCTGTCTTACAGTACTTGGAGAGAAAACAGAGCTCTTGGATGAAGAACAATGCAGTATTGCACTGCACATGCTGCAATAACTAAACCTCTGAACTGATTGGAACAGGAGTCTATACTGAAAATACTGTCTGCAAGGACTGAATTTTGCGTGCTTAGCACGCATCAAACCCCTTTGGTCATCCTTTAAGTTAGCAGTGGTGCTCAAATCAAGTCTGGAGTCATTCTTTCATGTTGGAAGCATTATTCCAGTTCTACTCTACTCACTCTTCATCTTGCTCTTCCTCATCCTTCTCAACATATTCTGCAAGTCCCACAGCCCCCAGAGATCTAACATTAAATTTTTCTGGCAAGACAGATTGGTACTAAACATATTTCAGAAGGCATTACAGCACCCAGTCACAAAGATGATCTGCCTGAGGTTACACAGGAAACCTCAAGGCTAAGATATGAACAGATGTTTCCTGAGCACCCAAGAGAAGCTTATGTGGAAGATGGTCTTCTTTCCAAAATACTACTCTTACCCCAGCAACCTTAAAAAAAACCAACTTTTAATGACTCATACTAGGAAAAATAACTAAAATCTAAAGAAGCTGGCAGAAGGCAAGAACCCAATTCCTGTTTCTTAGAAGTTAAATACCTGGAGGCAAAATTAGGGAGATAAAAGTCTACAAGACTTAGAATTGCATTTTGGCATCTGAGTAGCACAATCTTTGTTTTTTCAGTTTCTTTCTTAAATTTCATCCAAAAAGCCTTCTTCACATTTTGCAATCAATGTAAAATAAACAGGCCAGCAGCACCTCACAAGATCTGGTCCAAAGAAACATTTCCATTTCAAGTTTTCCCTTGACTTTTTACCTCTTTGTCACGCTCTTTCCCTTTTCTTTTTTTTCTAGCAAGTTTTAAGAGAAAAATAAAATGAAACAGAAGTTAAATATGCTAAGCATGTAAAACACTTACTAAAATAATTATAGTCTTATGTGGGAAAGACAGCCATTCTTGTGAGCCAGTGAAGGCTTCCTGAAGATTAGGAAAGCCTCATATCTCTCTCAAGGAATTTACCAAGACCATCACAATGACAATTCGAGGAATGAAAGAGCGAAAAGTGTAAACAAGAAGATCTGGACTTTGATTGGCTCACACAGTGGCATGGCTCCTTTCACCTATTGAAAGTTTTGTTTTTTTCTTTATGACCAATGGGCAGTATATGTGTTCCTTAAGTAAAACTATAAAAGCAACATGTTGCTTTAATAAATAAGTCTAAACAGCCTTCCGACTAAGCCCTGGTGCTTTGCGCCACATGGGGCTCAACGACGACAGTCTTAGAAGAAATAAATGCTTGTTTGTTTAGATTTTTTAATATGCACTGAAATAAATTAATGTTGGGCAGTGAAATTCTGTTGTGGTACACTAATATGATCTGAACACAAAGCTGCTTAAAAGCAGTTGCCAGGCCTTTGTAGAAGCTGCTGCTCTTCATTGACCTTAACAAGCACCTTTTTCCCATGAGAAAGTGAATACCAAAGATCATCTGCAACCATAAATACCTATGTGAGAATGTTTCAATTAAGTGGCCCAGAACACTGGGCTGCTAAGGCTGTGTGGTGTGAGTGAGAGTGTCCAACACAAAGTGCAAGAACCATCAGCTATGCCATTTATTTACATGATTGGTTAGTCTCCTAATCACTGGCTGTGTAGTTGATCCTAAAACTTGTACACAGAAGAAACATATAAATACTCAAACGTGTTTATTAAAGACGATTCTGCTAGATGACAAAGTGTTGGTCCATTATCCTCAATCACTACAGCAGTCATTGTGGTAAATGTTTAAACAGTAGAAGAGCAAGATAAACTCTGCCTCCAGATATTTAGAGTTAACTATCTGTGGAATCTATATTAGCCCCAAGACTGCCACAAATTTATTGTGGGACACAGTGAGTTTGTCCCTGAACTACGCAATGCAATATGCTAGAGATCATGTCTGATCTGTGGCTGTACTGTGGGTTTTTTTGCTGTGTGGTTCAGGTTCAAACCCTTCAGTTCAAATAACTGCATTGTCATCCTCTAGAGTAATGAAGATAGCTGTTTCTGTGAAATTGAAAACAGATTTACAGCTGTTTACAGGTGTTACAGCACCTTTCTCCTTTTTTTTTATGCAAAAATTACAAAGCCCAAGAAGAAATACCCTGACTGCTCCACTTTTCTGGATATGTTATCCACCTAGGCTAGTTTCAAGGAGGTGTGTGATGACCAGAATGATGACTGCCTGAGGTAGAACTGCACTAGTACCTTCAGCATCAATTATGTTTTACAGCCTGGTTTTATTCAAGGAGCTAATAGACGTGAAGGAATAAGCTCTGCACAGTGAGAACAATGCCAGAATTACTTTGTCATCTCTGAAAGGGTGTTATATATTCATTTGGGTTCTAGAAAACAGTTCTAGAAAACACACATACATTCTGCCAGAAAACCTCCCTGCTTCCTGCAAAACAAGAAGAAACAGGTGGATGGAAACCCTTTTGCTTATAGAGACATTCTCCACATCTTTTCCAAGGAGCATTGAAATCAGTTACAGTCAGATTGCAATGGAGAGGTGCTGTAAAGCATATGCAAACACAAACACATGGTCAATACCTCACATCCTAAATTGCTCCTGTAAAAGGTAATAGAGAAGAAAAATTTCTCCTTAATGTTAAAAAGTATTGAGCCACAGCAATTGTGTTAAATGTGAAAAGGAAGAAAAACAGATGCTAAAATACAGATGATTAATAAAGGCAATTTGATTGAGAAAATTTTCAAGCTATTGTCACATTTTATCCATTTTATTCACACATTGAATCCAAAGCACAGCACTGTAACATCTACTAAGAAAAAATTAACTCTATCCCAGTCAATATCCAGACATAAATTCAACAAATGTAGATTCCCTTCCTTTTAAAACCTACAAAGCAGGGCATTTCTGTACAAAATGCCTTCAGCAGAAATTTTGTTTTCTATTGGGGCAGACTAAACCTTTGTATTAAGCAGAAGCCAAAAACAACACAAAATTCAAAAACTGAAAAATAAGGTTAACTTTTTAAATAGTACTGAATGTGGCACACTGAGAACTGCAACTGCTGTGTTTGACAGGTCTCTAATATGAATTTTTACATGAATAGAATTCAAATAAATTTAAATACATCATTTGGGCAAATTTATGTCTTTTCGAAACACCAATCTCTGCCACGAAAGTACCAAAAGACTTAATGGTTTGATTAAGGATCTTTTGCAGTTAATGGAAACTTTAAAATTAGGGTACACCAGTGGAAGACTTGGACAATTAATTCACTGTAAAACATTTCAAAGTTTCCTAGAGAGATTCAACAGAAAACAGCTTTAAAAATGTACTTTTGATAATTCATGTTTCCTATTTGTCCTGGAAAATCACACATTTAAGAAGAAAAAAAGCCACAGCAAGAATTAAATTTAAAATATAAGAGTGTTCTTAGGAAGGTCCTTATCATTTCATGAAATTTAAGACTGGACTCTTTTTGTGATGGATATGAATTGTGGAACAGAAGATTTCGAAATAAACATTTCTCATTTACACTGATTGAGAAACAAACTGGAGAAAACCACATTGACATTGGCTCAGACAACAAGAAATCAAACAAAATTAATAATACTAAACTGTCCAGACGAATAACTTGTCAGGTATGTGTTGATTGATGGCTGTAAACTTATTCCAAGCTCAGAGGACAAGAAAGAAAGAGGAAAAAAAAAAACAAAAAAAACAACCCAACAAAAAACCAAACTAACCAAACCTTCTTAGCATAGTTGGCAACTCTACAGATCAATCAAAGAAATAACTCATTGCTCATGAGACAGTGATAGGAACTGATGTTGTATTCAACAGGTTCACCAGCATCAGCTCTAGTAGGAGCGCAGTTCAGCCTATGATCATCAGCCAGCAAAGCGCAGTGCTGCCTGTTTGTGGTTCCTGCAGGCATAAACTGCAGGATGTGCCACAGGGCATGGGACAGATGGGTTTGGGAATGCTGCATGCTATACATACTGCAGCTGACATGCTTCTATTCTCAAGTCATTTTCCCTTTGACAATTGTTCTTGAACAAAACTGAAAATCTAATAAAATATATTGGACCTCCAGGAAAAAGGTAACACAACAACAACAACAATAACAAAACCCAAATAATTATTCCAGCTAGAGTAAAAATTATCCGGGAAAGAATTCCAGCTGGTGAAAAATACTCAAATACAAAGTAATATATGACCTCAATAAACATTATCATTTCAAGACCAGTATTTCAGTACAGACATGAGTTTTGTTATTGTCAAGATTTATAGGCTGCATGAAATAAAAATTTCTCATTTACAAGGTGAATATTTTTTGAGATGCTTAAATAGCTTTTAAAGAGTGTTATTTTTATCTTTCTCTGTCATTATCTGTTATTCATACAGTATCTTGCCATCTGCCAGAAGGATCAGAACCACATAGTAAACCAAAGAGAGGGAGACTCACTAGTACCCTTGTTGACAGGCTCGGCAATAACACACAATGAAGGAATGAAGATATGGAACTATAATTCTATTCTTTTAAGTAGTGGAAGACCAAAGCAAATTTCTATCAGAATTTATCACACTTTTAAGAAATTAATCCCATTCAAGAGGTTTCTTCTTCCAAAATGAAAGAAATAAAAAAAAAGTGTATAATTTCATCATGTGTAAGTACCAGCGCAGTAAGAAGGATACTGTATTATATAAAGAGGTAACTTACTGAAAAGGAATATTTTGCTTATTATCAACCCTTCAATTTTACAATTATGCAGGCTGTGTTAAAAGCTGGACTGCAAAGATCTGGAAAAACCTCTTGGCTTGTAAAAATTATAGGTGCAGTTGAAAACTGGAGAAAAACTGCAGAGCAGATAGAGAGGTTTTTAACCACATCAGCATTATGTTAACATTTTTGGTGAAACACCCAACCTGAGACCATTTTTCTGCAAACAGAAGTCTTATTTTTCCTGCAAGAAAGTCTGTTTCTCAAAAAGAGAATTGTATGAATTTACTTTAAATAGGTTAGATCTATTGTTAAACTGTGTTTTCCAATTTGCTCATTGCAAGCTCCCACACCACTCACATGCACCTTTTTCATCTCTTTGCATTTGTTTGATCTTTGAGCTCTTAAGCAACTTGTTTTCATGCTAAAACTACTTTGTGCTGTTTTGTTGGTTTTGTTTTTTTCATTACACTAGTGACTTGTGTTGATATAAAGTTAAAATTATGCTTTATTGAACACTACCCAGTACACAATTGACATATAATATTCAAAATTATACCGAAAATAATTATACCTTTTCTCAGTGTTACAAACATGGACAGGAGTGGTTCCACTGTTCATTGATCCACTTATTAAATACTTAAACAGGTAAACTACTTTCAAATAAAACCTATTTTTGCTAAAATCTTACCTTTATATATTCCTATAAGTACTTTTGCTAGAATGCAGGCATTCCTTTCAACATCTACTTTGCTAAGAATGCCCCTTTACAGGCTGTTGAGCTCTGGTAGATCTGGAAGATCACTGAGTTTGAAGTCTCTCTGGGATTTGAAGATTTTATCAGCTGATCTAGAAAACTGGAAGTCCTGGTCAGAATTTGCTGCATGATGTTGCTCTTGAGAATTAATAAAAATTGCACAAGAGATACCAAATAATTTGTTGGTTTCAAAAGAGTAAAAACTTACTTTAAGAACACCATCAAAGGCAGGAGTACATATACAAGGAAATGTACACGTTTTGAACTAGCATATAAGTTAAAATTGAAGTAAAAAAGAAGCTATTGTGCATACTAAAAATGTCGGTTTATTTACAGTTATTACTTAGTTGTTACCATTTTAAGACTTTTTTTATCTTTGTACTCCAGTAAGTATACTTTGCTTTGCTTCATAAAAAGTAATGAAGCCTAGAAATATAAAACCTCATTATAGATCTTTTCCATTAAAAGTTTGCTGAGATGTTAGAAAAAAAACCCCAGCCATTATTGTGTGCAGATCATGATGTCAATGGCTCAGAGAGGTTTTTTCAATCCTCAGAGAGGTTTTTCAGTACCAATGAGCTATTTCATTGGCTACACCTAAAAGTCTATTGTTGCATCATTTACACTGAGGAAAAAGATTAAGCTGAAACACTTCATGAGAAAAAAGTTAATATCAGTAATGGAACATTTTGCTTTTTTACTTTTCTCTTTAAATTCCCCATTTTCCTTTGTTTCTGTGGAGTTGTTTTCCTGCCTTGTCTTTTTTCTTTTAATGTTTTAGTGGTTTTGGTTTGCTAATTTGAGATCTCTCAGCCAACGCACTAATTAATGTGGTCATTTCACTGCTGGCCCAATGCCAGCGTACTTATTAGAATATATTTATTACTCATTTCTTGTTGTGAGATAGGATTAGGAGGAAGGCAAAGCAGGCTCAGAACTTAAAAAGGTATAAAGTAAACTTACTAACAGCAAGTAAAATAAAGAATTATAAGAATCAGAGGAAAACTTTTAGAACAATCCTCCTCACCTCTACAACTTTTTATTTTCCACTAGTAATGCATAGAAACAATTTAGTGAGTTTATCTCCTTTAGAATAGTCTTTCTTTAGTTTATTTAGGGAGAGGAGTCTCTCTTGACATGCTATGGAGACTTCTCTACAAGAAAAGAGTTCCCCCGTGGCTTTTAATTTTTACGTAGAGCAGCAGCCCAGGAATCTGCAATTGTGGAGTCTTTCTTATTTTTCACAGCTTTCCCACAGATGCATTTATGGGCTATGCCAACTAATGGGGTACTATTTTAAGGATGAGCTGTTTAAGAGCAAAGGTTCTCTTTATCTATCTCTGAGATTATTTTTGGTAATAGAGGTTTTCTGCTTCTTTCTCTGGGGACAAAGGGTCTTCATCATTCTTCTCTCTCTCTGTTTAAACTTCTTATAGGATCACAGCTACTTTAACATCTGCTTGCTTTAGCATAGATGCCTTTGCTCACATCTAAATTTGAATGCTTCGTTTCTCCAAACTTTTCAATGAATTACAAGGGAAAAGAGTCTGATGTATCAATTAGATTTTTCTCCATAGCTTTACAAGATGATTTCAGCCAAGATTAAGGCATTGCCTTATTTTCCTTTCATCTGAGACTTGACTCTTCTTTACTGACCTTGGTGTCTTCATGTTGTTCCTCTACGTGTCTTCACTCTGTCCTTTTCTCTCACCTGAAAGAGGATTGAAGGTCTACAAGTCTCGTCTGTGCACTGAAAGAGTTAATATCTCGCCTGGGGCCTGTAGCTAGTCATGAGATCCCTTCTCTGCTCGGGCCAAAGCATTCACGGTGATGGATTTTCAGGCTGCACTGGAGGCTGTGTCAGGATCGCCACATGGCCGTTCTCCGACCCCTGCTGCATTCAATTCTACCCGCAGGGCCACTCTCTGTGCGGGCTTCAGGGCCGCCTCTGGCCTCAGGATCTCGTGTGGCGGCCATGCTGGGTGTGGAGGGGAGGAACTTGGTGGCAAGTTAACAACTGCGGCCTGGGCCTGCCTCGGCCAGGGCCCTGCGGCCTCCCTTGCCCCTGCCTGGCAGATCTGGGGCCCAGCCCAGCCAGGATGGGGCCCGGCGGGCTCCCCAGAAAGGAGCCTGCTCCCACGGCACAGCCTGCGTGACCCAGCCCACCCGAGATGGAGGGGGTCGGGCCAGCCTTGTTACCTGTTTCCAGGCCGAAAGAAAAAGAGAGCATTCCCAAGCTTTGTTCATTTTAAAATGTGAATCTCACAGATGCAAATCTAGTTTTTAATTGGCTCATTAACATCTAGTTTTTATTTGGCTCATTAATTAGCCTATTCTCAAAGCTAGCGAGCAATTACTTTTGCTAGGCACTGAAGAAGCTCTCAGCAGCTCCTCGCAGAAAAAAAATCACTTCCATGAGTGGCTCCAATGCAAAACCAGCACAAATGTTTAGGATGCTTCTTCAGAACCTTTCAATCTTAATGAATATTTTAATTACACATTTTGCTTTAGCAAACATTCATTCATCAGGCATCTTCTCCTACATACAGATAGCCCTAATTCTAACTTTTTTCTTTTCTATAAAATTGTTCTGGTTTCTTGAAACAAAAATTATTCAATAAATTGCTGTATTTCCCCATGTCAAAAGCTTATAGATAGAGGTATATTACTTTTTTTAGTCTTAAATTATCTTTTTGCTCTAACATCTCTTATTTCCTTTTGTCAGAAGTTAGAATCTCAGTAATTACCATTTGAATTAGTGTTGGTTGCTTTGTTTCTCAGTGATTATTGTTTATTTGACTGGATTTCAGTCAAGGGTCAGCATCACATCATACAATGTTGTCTGTTGTCCACCAGACAATAGGACAATACCAGAAAATAGGCACTAGATTACGGCTAGATATCCCCTTGTTATAAATGGTATGAGCCAATTTGGTAATTAATAAGAAATAATTTTTATTTAGCAATCAAAAATAGTCTATCACCAAAAAACCACAATCTAAGGAACAGCGTCGAGCCTGGGTATCGGCGCTGGGTGAACTCTGATCCGAACTCTATCGCTTTGGATCCCCTCTGTTCACGCCAGCCCTCTGGTCTGAGCGGGTTTTATACCGTTTATTTGGCCTGAGGCAGAGCCTATTCTGTTTCTTTCAGACTTCACATATTCATGTCGTCCTCTTTCTCTGCATCAGGCCAGACAATGGGGTTCCCAGAAGGCTATGAATGCTGATATGGTTATCGGCAACTAGGTATGGAGAGTAAATGTTCCTGATGATTCTTGTTATCTCAGTCTGAGATCTTTATCAGGTATTCGTCATCTGGGTGTATGCTGATGAAGAGTCCATCTCTGCCTCGACTACGTCCTTAGAGTTGCAAATTAATCTTCTCCTGCACCATCTGTGCTGTCTCAAGCGATTCCCCTCCTCCCGGAGTGTGGTCTTTTGGAAATATTTCTTACAAACATCATGACTTATATTCTGTACATTAATACATATATTTCATGAGCACGAATTACCCCAATTACATATAGCACCCTTAACTGGAATTTTCCGAAAAATAATTATTTTCCATTCCAGTATCCAGAAAGGTAAAAAAGCAATAGTGCAATTATTTGTGCTGCATATATTAAGCTAATTTTGTACATAAAGAGAGCCATCATCCCTATTACAGGAATTTAATTTATAAAATGAAACTGTGCAGTATTAAAAAAGCATCACACATCTTCTGCTAGTCATTATTACTCAGGATATACAGACACAGTTTGAACAAACATCATTTTGACTTGAACCACATCTAATTAAATTAGAGATGAACAAGATAATAAGTCCTGTTTCTAAGAAAGAAGAAGAGAAAATTCAGAAGCAATTCTCACTGAAGCTCAGTTTAATTCCCTAAGTTAATGATCATCTTTGAGTACTTATTTTAAAAACTCACATTTAAAATGGAATATAAACTTTCTTTTCCGCAAAAGAGGGTACATTACTAGTGCAAGTTTTCCTTCATTGTAGGATAACATTTTGGCATTAGAAAAAACTTCATACCTCACTGTGCCTGAAACATTTAATTTCTAACAGTTAACTCACAAATGTTAAGTCCTTTTATTAGAATGCGGCAATAAAAATCCTTTAGTGCCCCTGCAACATTATTTCCAAATCCTTCACACTGTAGTGAAATTTATCCCACACAAGTTAATCTACTATAGTGACTGTCTATCAGATGTTTGAGACTTTTGTTTCTCTAATGGACATTTTCTGTTCAGAAAGTCCAGGAACATCCTTTTAATACCTCATTTTATTTTTAGTGTTTATTTTTCCTGATCTTTATTCTTGTCTTTTTGATTTATCAAAAGAACAGCCTTTTAAAAAAAATTTCATATTTGGTTAATATAACACACCTGAATAAGCCATCAGAACACTTCTAAGGAGATATGAAATAATTAATCTTTTTCCCTACTTGTGCTGAATCTTACGAACAGAACCACAATTTTCACTTAGCCTTTTGGATTCTTTTCTGCTATAGATCCAGGTAACTAAAGCAGAAGTAAAAATTATTGCATATCACAAGGAAAGGGGTCTGGACGGAAAACTTCATCTACGGTTGTGAGCTGTAGATGAAACATTTGAAATTACTTTTAGGTAACAACTGTGAATAAAATTATATTATTTCATCGTATGCAAGAAAGTTCCAGTGTGTTGGGGGTTGGGTTTCTTTTTTTTTTTTTTCTTTTAGTTATAGAATTTTTTCCTATGAGTTCTTAGGAAACTAACTGCTGGGTACTTATAGGTACTTATGAGTACTTGAGAAAAAACAAAGAAAGTGGCTGAAGTCGGGGGAGGAGGCTAGCATCTGCCTACACTTTTTTTCTCAGGGAATTTCTCTCCAAGGGGGAAGATACTATGAATTTTGAGGGCAGGTAAAGGACGGGGTGGGGGCAGTGGCTCTGACTCACTCTTTGGCATTGGAGGAGGATGGCCAGGCTGTTGCTCACTGCAGGGAGAATTCACTGGCACTGCTGGAGCTCAACCCTGAGGGACCTGTTATATATATGTGTTTAATTCGTGCCTATAAAATGTATATACATGATATACCTATGCGTATAAAATGCTGAACTGGAATATATGTAAGCCACACCTCTTACAAGACACCTCCAGGTGGAGGGGGATGCTTGCAACATCTGCCACAGATTCCAGAGGAAGCTCATTACCAACTCTAAAAGCATGGCCAATCTGGGGATGAGTCTTCCTCAATGGTTGCACCCAGCCATCATCGCTCTGATAAGATATCTGATGCAGATATGCACGATCATGGAAGAATTTTCCCTCCTTTCCTGGACCCAGATAGACGCATCAATAATTCAACACCTTCCGGGAACAGTGTTCGAACTGATGCAGAGCAAGACAAGAAATGAATATGCAGAAACAGGGGAGTCTTGAATGCATTCGGCCTTGGGCGAAATAAACTGTATATAAGCTGAGCGTATCAGAACACCAATGTGAACAGGGGAGACCTGATGTGATAGAGATCAGGTCACGGTTCACCCAGCTGTTGACTCCCGGGCTCAACACTGAATCCCTGCATTGTGGCTCTTTTCCGATTATTATTACCAAAAATATTGTCAAATAAAATTATTTTATTTGATTGGACGAGTTGGCTCTGAGCATTTATAACAGACCTATCACCATCTGCTCGTGTGTCCTGGGAATCCTGAACTTCGCTTCTCCCTGCCGTGCTCAGAGCCGGGCCGTCGCTGCCCTAGCCCCACTGTTTCTTCAGGACTGCTCTGGGTTTCTCCATGCCGTAGCCGGCACTGTTCCACAGTTCCAGCTACCGGCGTGGAGCTTCTGATATGTCTCACCCACCAGCCTGGGATGTTTTGCTCATTCCTGCCGGCTGTGACAGTAACTACACCAAAGGGGAGTGTGCCAGCAGCCGAGAAGACTATTACCGGGTCCCTGGTTCTGTTTGTTGTTAATGCCATAGTTGCTGTTGTTTTGTTTGCCCTGTTGTACATACTAGTAAAGAACTGTTATTCCTATCCTCCTATCTTGCCTGAGAGCCCCTTAATTTCAAAATTACAGTAATTCGGAGGGAGGTGCTTTACCTTCTCCATTCCAAGGGAGTCTCCTGCCTTCCCTAGCAGACACCTGTCTTTCAGGACACAGTTTTTGTGTTCTTACACTCTTTCCACTGTAAGTGTTATTATTTAAGTATATGTTATAAGCAATAGTCTGAAGATGTGGAAAGTTAAGGCTCTCTTTATCTACAAAACTAGCTTAATAGATGCAGCACTAATAATTGCACTATTGCTTTTTTACCTTTCTGGATAGTGGAATGAAAAATAATTATTTTTCAGAAAATTCCAGTTAAGGGGATATCCATCCGTAGTCTAGCACCTATTTTCTGGTATTGTCCTATTGTCTGGTGGACAACAGACAACATTGTATGATGTGATGCTGACCCTTGACTGAAATCCAGTCAAATAAACAATAATCACTGAGAAACAAAGCAACCAACACTAATTCAAATGGTAATTACTGAGATTCTAACTTTTGACTGTTGCATTCAGATACTGCCAAAAACCCACTGATGTACCAGCTTGTATGTAATGATGTATCAGCATTTTCAGGAAATGTTTTGGGGTTTTTTTGCTATTGGCAATTTTTCTCAGCATTTCCTTGTTTTCCTGCTCCAGACTCTATATAGATTTTCTACTAGTTCAAATCACTCCATCAGTCAACTACCTCTAGAACTGAAAAATAGTTTTCTTCTCTCTTATAAACTAGCACTCTGCAACATCCAAGTAGAAACAATGGAAACTGAAATACTGAGAGTCTAACATATATTAAAATAATATATTAAAACAAATTTTTCAGGAGACAGTTCATGAGCACAAAGCTCAAACAGTCTGCTTGAACACAAACAATCAGCTCACTAATGTTTTTTCATTAAATTTCTTTTCAGTTTTCTTTATATTAAATCTGAATCATCATGTAACAAACCACAAAATGCACTGAATTACTATTTAATCCTTACATCCTCATATCAAAGAACTGTTTCTGAATAATCTTACCTCCTTCTAAATCAGACATGGATAACTGAAATTTTTTTCATTAGCAAACTTTGAATTTTAGTTACGCTTCCGTACTCAACTTTAACTTTTTTCCTTTAGTTTTGCAACTTCTAACATATTATACTGGAAATGCAAACCTCTGTGGAAACAAGGCTGCTTGAATCCATACAGGACGCTCTTTTTCTTGACCGCAGGTGGACATAATTTCATTTTTCTGAACTGTTTGTAAAATTTTGTCTTTCTCTGTGAAGAATGGAATAAAAAAAAAGAAGCAAGCTTTCTACATATACTGATAAAATTGTGCAGGGCCAGGTTATCAAAGCAAGTGTGTCTAATGTGTCAGGAATTAGATGGATGTGACTTGATTTTACTTCATGAGCATTTGCAAAGATGATTCAGAATGACAGATCAGTCTATAGCTCTTGTACTTAATACTTCACACATGTGTACTGTCTAGTAGCTTTCCAAAGGTATACATAATATGAAAGCATATGAGAACAAAACAAAGGAAAGGTTTGGCATTTCTGCAGATAATGAGCTGCTTTATAAAATCAGCAGCAACCATGGAAACATCTGTTTTCCTTCTGTAAGAAATGAAGATTCAGGCTTTGTAATAATCACTTAAAATTTAAAGAAGCAAAAAATTAGAGCTTTTTATTGAAAATACTTTTAAAAACTGTCATTTAATATGCAATCATCATGATATTAGTATTTATCACTATCTACTTAGAAACAACCTTCACTGATATTACCCATGATAACAAGATGGTTAACAAGTCAAATCAGAGTGCAGTAAGTATGACTGGAATGAGAAAATATTTAACCTTCTTATACATTCTGAAGGTGCTGTCTGCCAGTCCTGATCTGAATAAGCTACTCCTGATCAGACTTTACCTAAAAGATAAGCATATTCTATGACTCTAAATACTCTCTATCATTTTACTACATTTTATTGCCATGAACAGCATTCTACTCAAGGTACCTGGATTTTGAAAAGAAAATAAAAAACAAAAACAGAAGAAAAAGAAAAAGAGAAAAAGAAAAAGAAAAAGAAAAAGATAAAGAAAAAGAAAAAGAAAAAGAAAAAAGAAAACCTATCAAATTTCTGGCAAAGGTTCATAGCAGAGAATTTAGAAGTGTGGCTTTTTTTTTTTTTAATTTCTTTCTTATCATTTTCTCATTTCTGGTTGTGTCATACTGTATTTTCCCATCTGTTCCCTTGTTTTTTGTCATTCCAGGAAAATTTGCCCTCAAAGGCTACTGTCTAACAGCAGACTTCTCAATTATCAGTGTAGAGATACAAATTAGCACAAAAATATTGTACACTGCCAGGTAAAGGATCTGGGCTCCTTCTTTTATCTTGAAGAAATCAGTGTGATTTCAGGCAGAAGCAACTGAGAATCAACAATTTTTCCCCGTGACTTCTGTTTTTGCCAAGACGACAAATAGAAAAGGCTAGTTTTACATTTTGTTTTGGAAATTCAGGGATTAAACAAAAGTAAGCAAGAAAACAAAAGCCCTAAACAACACAGAAGCAAATGCAAAGCACTATCAGGAGAGCGATAAGATTCTCCATGACTCTGCTGCTTATAATTCTTATTTGTAGGTTCATATCAGTGCAGTATAGTTGTTCTTGTCACTTGTGAAAGTATTCATTCTTCCCCAACCTGTTATCTCCAAAACTTTTCTCAAAGTTCTAGGCAAAACAACATAGAATCACAGAATGGGCCAGGTGGGAAGGGACCACAGTGGGCCATCTAGTCTAACCTCCCTGCTCAAGCAGGGTCAGCCCAGAGCACATATACAGGGTTGAATTCAGATGGCTCTGGAATATCTCGAGTGAGGGAGATTCCATACCCTCTCTGTTTTATCTGTTCCAATGCACGGTTGCCCTTAGAGATCATTTAGCTCCAACTACCTTGCCAAGGACAGTAACAGTTTCCCCTAATCAGATTGCTCAGAGCCCCATACAATCTGATCTTAAACACTTCCAGGGATGGTACACCCATGACTTCTCTGGGCAACCTCTGCCAGTGCCTCACCATCCTCATGGTAAACATTTTCTTTTTAATAGCTAATCTAAACCTACTCTCGGTTTAAATCCATTCCCTCTCACTCTGTCGCTACATGCCCTCGTACACAGTCTCTCTTCAGTGCATTTTGATAATATACAAAATGTCCATGAAACTCTATCTTCTAAGACAGAGCAAAACCACAAAAGTATAAACGCAATCTGCAATATTCTATTCTATTCTATTCTATTCTATTCTATTCTATTCTATTCTATTCATCTCTTCTCTTCTCAACTGAAATCATGTTGAGGCCCTAGTATCAGGCTATTTTACAGACTAATTTTTTAGTTTTATTTAAAAGTCTTACAAGGGGAAAAACAGTGCTAAAAACAACAGAAGTAGAATTGTCATTTAAAACTCACGTGAGTTGTTAGATGGAATTTAGAAGAAGGAAGAGTGTCACAGTAACAACATGCAATTTCTTTTTCTTTGTCATGACTTGGAACTGAAGAAGAAAAACAGAGATTTTAACACTAAGCTTTCAGACATTTGACTGCATACTAGATTTCACCCCATCATATGGATCTAAGTGGAACATTCTCTTTCCTCATAATGGCTGGCTGTTGGAATACCAGGGTCTTTCTTGCTCCAAGGTCAGGGTGAATAAAACTCAGGACTCATTGTTTTTGAAGTCTCACTCTGAAGTTTATTATCCTTATATATTACAAACTCACAAAATGTGAGCTCTCTCTAACAAGTTGAGAAAGTGAGCTAAAATGGTGTCTATTCAAGGCTATTTAAGTCACAATTATCCAATAAAAAGTTGCCATCTATATTATTTATGCTTCTAACCCAATTATGAACACCCGAAACCCGCACTCATAATCACCATATACTAAAATTCCAAATCTAAGTTTTTCACCCTGTGAAATCACACAATACTGTCCAAACTACACACACACTGTTTCTGTGCTATCACTCAATTCTTGAAGCCTTTTCAAGGTCTCAGGTCAAACGAGGTGCTTACTTGAGGGTTGGCACCTTTAAATTCAGAAAGCTTGAGGTTTTCAGCTGCCAGAGTTCCAACAGCTAGCATTTTAATAATGAGGTTGTCATCATCATAAAACACAAAATGCCTACCTAAAGAAGACAAGATGAAACAGCATAGTACAGTGAAAAAGGGGCATGCCAGAAACATAATGTGGTGTTGTGGTTTAACCCTACTGCTCACCAAGACACTATCACTCCCACCCTCAGGAGGATAGAGGAAGAAAATCCAAAGGAAAAGCTTTAGGATCAGTATAAGGACAGGGAGGTCACTCATTAATTAATGTCACAGACAAAATGGACTTGACTAGGGGAAATTAATTTAATTTATTGCTAAATAATAACAGAGTAGGATAGTAAGAAATAAAAAGAAATTAAAACCACTTTTTCTCCACGCGTCCTCCTTGCCAGGCTCAACTCATGACTGCATTCATAACTACTATCTCTCCCGCATAAGTGGTGCCGATGGACAGGAGATGGAGGTTGTAGTCAGTTCATAAAATGTCGCCTCTGCTGCTCCTTCTTCCCCATGCTCTTCCCCTGTCCTTCCCATGGGAAACAATAGTACATGAACTGTTTCAGCATGGGTCCTTTCAATGGTCCTTCAGGAGTGGACTGCTCCTCAAAGATCTTTCCACAGAGCACAGTTTCTGCCAGGAGCCTGCTCCAGCACTGGTTCCTCAGAGGCTGCAGCTTCCTTTAAGGTGTGTCCATGCTCGGGTGTGGAGTCCTCCATGGGCTACAGGTGGATACTTGTTCTGCTGTTGTCCTCCACAGGCTGCAGGGTATCAACCTGCATCACCATGGTCTTCTCCACGGGCTGCAGGGGAATCTCCTCCAGCACCTGGATCACCTCTTCCCCTTCCTTCCGCATTGTCCTTGTTGACTACATAGTTGTTTCACAAATTCTCCCTCCACTCTCACAGCTGCTGCATGGTGTTTTTTACCCTTCCTTAAATACATTGTCACAGAGGTGCTACTGGTGCCAAAGCTGATGGGCTCAGTTTTGGCCAGTGGTGGATCTGCTCACTTGTGAACTTTAGGAGTTTAATAGATATTTTGTTAAAGCAAATAAAATCTCAGTGTTTCCCTACTCACAAATTATTATCTATTTGTGTGTAATGCTACTGTTTCCATGTGAATATTGTTTCATATCTATGCACATTTATGACATGTAAATCTCATTTTTATATATAAGCTGCACTAATATATCCAAAATTACTTTCTACCTTTAAATATTAAATACTTGAGTAACCCTCATAAAGGCTGACCTTTGGCTCTTTCCCATTAGTTTTCTAATCCAAGTAAAGTCATGCATCTTATTTCAGTGATTGAATTGGAAATAAGTCTAATATGGGAACTCTTGGCCCTCTAACCATTAGGTGAAAATACCTATACAGAAATTTTATGGTCTTTTAACTAAGAGACAACAGTCTATTTGTTCTAGGCTGCAGACTTTTCATAGATAAAATGATTGCTCTTAACCATTAAGCTAATAATTTCTGAATTTGATTCTCTCTGGTATGGTGTATTAGTTGCCACTGGCCTCACACCTAGCGCTCCCTCAAAATGAAAAGTCACAATGTCAAAGAAACTGGAAAATAAATGCCACTTTCCTGAAAATCTTTAGTTAAACAATTAAACTTAGTGACATTTGCTCCAAATGTTTATTTCCCCTTAAATTAATGTAACATTAAATTCTTAGGTGACCATGCAGCTATTCACATGGTGACCTATTAGTAATGTTAAAAGTCTTCAAAAAATTAGACTCATTGATTCTTTGTACTACCAGTAAGGGCAAATCAGCAAGTAGGGTGACACAAAGTTTCACAGAGAAACAGCCTCAGATAGATAAAAAACAGTGCACTTGAAGAGTTAATACTTTCACAAACTTCAGCACATTTCTCTATTCTAGAAAGTCAGTGGGTAACTCAGAGTTTATTGAATAATCAGGATGGATAAACTCATCAACAGCCAAAATAAATTTCAAGTGTTTGTACTAAGTTAAACAGGAAAAAAACAGATGTTCCCTTACATATATCCTGACATTCAGTACTTTTTTTTTTTAAATTGTAAAATTTTTTGGCATGGACTTGTCTCATCGTTCTTGAGGAAAACTTTCAGATCGTTCAAAGGGGAGTTTCAGTAGAAATTAGTTGTTTTTTTAATATATTCTTAACAAGATCTTATAAGAATTTCAAATGTAAGGAAAAGCTGTTAAATAACTTTAACAGCACATCTCTGTAATACCAGAGAAGTGAGAGGTATGTATATCTACAGAGGTTTGTCAGTTTTCCTTATCTCCTTTGAGTATTTTCATAAGCCAATGTTTTGACTATTTAGGAACAAATTTATCATTCTTGAATATGTTTAGAATTTTTCAAGCCCTTCAATTTTTTTTTCTATTTTTATAAATAAATTAAGTACGACTGAATTACCTGGTATTTAATTACTAGGAATTTATAATGTAAAATACATCCTGTTTCCATTAGAAAACATCATTACAAATTTGCAATAAAAAAAAGATAATCTGTTGTACCGGCTGTTATATCCCTTCAGGCTTGTTACATCCATACATCTGATCAATTCAAAGTAGAAGATAATCAGTTATGGTCATATAATAGTAATTTTCCATTTCATTTGCAAAAAACATGCAACTGAAATGGAAAATTATTATTTTGATTTCCTATGGTCCATTTCTTTGGTGCTATAAATATCATAGTTGTGAATATTTAATGCCAAGCCTGCACAACAATGAGGGACATGTATTGAAATATTTACTACAGGGACATTGACAAGATGCATAATGAATTTCTAAACTCCATTAGCATTTTATCTGGTCATTCAGTAATTTACTTTGATTTTCTCATCATTTATGTCATGTTTTTAGCATGAAACCTTACAAAAAATCTGTTGGAATATACAGGTAGATTTTAAATATATAGCAGACAAATTGCTGAACTGATATTCCTAATTTGGCTGGAAATACTCATAATTAGTTTTCATTAGTCTAATTGAAATTGTTGTAAATTGGAATTTAATCACATATGCCATCACTTTAAACAAAGAATTAGTTACTGACAGAACAATTACTTTTTTTTATGATCTTGTATTCCATAATGATTAAGACTAAAATAAATCTAAATATTAAACTATTAAACTATTTTCCTCTGATTTTATATATGGAATACTTACAAGATAGATGAGAAGCACACTCTATTAATCTGTAGTATTTATGCTGAGGGAGATTTTTGAATTACAAACTAAGTAATATTTGCTGATATTAGTTAAGGTACAATTAAGCAACATATTTCCAAAGGAAATGTACCCAAAAATCATTGCACTGTTGGATAAAAGCTTGATAAAACAATTGCAATTTCCAGAGCTTACTTTAATATATCGTGACAAGCCTATTAAAAAGTGAAAAAATCTACTGCTTAGTAGTTTTCTATTTGCAAGAATCATTTCTCACTGGAATTTGAGTACATGGACATGGGAAGGGAAAGATTCAAAAATAAACACATAAAGCAATCATTTAACTGTATTGCTAGTCTATTTTCCATAATTTCTGGAACTATTTTGTTGACCACAGGTTTAACTTCGACTGTTATGCTATACAAAGCCTTTTCTACAATGTTTGTAAACAAGAAGGAAAAAATTCTGAAATCTTAAAATCTGGACTATATTCACCATGACCATCAGTTAACCTGATATGTTTGGGAAAACATTTTCTGGACAAGTAAACTAAAACAGAGAAGCTGAACTACAAAGAAGAGCACTAATACCAGGCAAACACAACTGAAAAAGAAAAAAAACCAAAAAACCAACAACCCCAAAACTCTTCTATAAAATGCACAGAAAACTTAATTTACCTATTCATGCTATTTTGGTCAATCCATAAATTATCCCCAGACCTCTCATTCTTCTATAAGTTTCACTTCAGTAATGTTTCCTATAAGCAGGATCTATAGATCTATGTACTCTTTATTCTGACAGAAGGTGATCTTCAACATGATTTGTATTCAGACAAAATATATTAGTAAGAATGCTGGCCGTAGGCCAAGTGTACTATGGCCAAGTGTACTATTTTTAGTTACTTCTATTTGTAAAAGTCTTCTTGTATTATAAATTAATTTTGTGTAGTCTGCAAGAAAATGTATTATTCTTCATTATATAGGTATAGAATTGTCACAGGCAATAAACCAATTTCTCTGTAACTATTCTGAATGCAAATGGCCCCTAGCTGAAGGCTATTGTCAGTCAGAATGCAGGAATTTATGTAAGCATTATACGATCATTATAAACACTGATTGCACCATTTGATATATTCTGATGGGCCACTGCTCTCACAACTCTGCACCCATGGTCCCCAAAGTTGTCTCTGTTTTGTTGCCTGTTACTGTCCTGCAATCCCACTAAAGGCAAGAGGCTAAACAGAGCATAATGTAAACATATACTCATGCATCTTAACACAATTTTCCATCAACATTTATCAGAATAACCTATTTTCAGTTGCTGACAATGACACCAACTTATACTGTTAAGAGTAATAGATGATAAACATTCGGATGGAGTTTAAATTCCTTTGCTGTAAATGTTTATTTCTTCTAAAATAAGTAAGTAAATAATCTATATTTGTAGAGGGAGGCAGGGTAAGAGTTCGCCATCAATGTTTCAAACAACATGCCTATACTTCCTATACATCAGCTGAAATTGAGAGGAGCAACTCTTCATGATCAGCTGTATTTGGTTTGCATGCTAGGTTCTGGTAGCAGCAGGGCATCTACAAGGGTGGCTCCAGTGAGAAATTGCCAGAAGCTTCCCCTGTGTCCAACAGAGCCAATGCCAGCCAGCTGCAGGATGGACCCACCACTGGCCAAGGCCAAGCCCAACAACAGTAGTGGTAACATCTTGGAATTAACAGATTTAAGAAGGGAAAAAGTTGCTGTGCAGAAAGTAGGCAGAGATGAAGAATCTGTGTAAGATTGCCAAAATATGCTTTAAAAAAAAGGCTAAGACCAAGACCTGGGAAGCAGGAGATAATGAGACAGCACAAGGAACCACAGATGAATGAAAGGGACGGTAGAGCCTCCAGACATGAGAGACTGGATTTAAACTGGATGGTTAAAAAGTCTGGGGAAAGAAGAGTGGGCAGGGGAGGGAAGTTGCACTGAAGTATTAAAAAAGAAAGAAGCAGAACTGATCAAGCTGAGGTCATCAAGGTCAGAAACATATTATGAAATGGAGGAAGTAACAGAGGAATAACCAGAAAGTGTCATAAGGAGGTACTGGATTGAGACAAGCAGCTGGTAGACAGGAAGATCTGAGTCTTGTCCAATTAGAGTAGCAAAGAGAGCATAAAGAGCTGGAGAAACAGGCAAATTTTGCCCTTTCTGGAGTGTACACCCTCAGGAACCAAGGCTGGGACTGGATCCTCCCCCCTTAGTTCCACCTCCAGCAGGTAGAGGTAACTCAGATAAGAGCATTCTACAGCCTCGGGTGCTGACTCACTATGGAGTTACCTTACTGAATCATATTATTTTCTGAGAATCATTAAAAAACTGACATTAATTTTCAGCAGTGAACCATATTCATAACCTAATGAATGATTTCATTAGTACAATTTCACCTAGCTGTAAGCTATGAGCTCAGTGTGTTCTGTATTGGTGTCTCCTACTTGCTGCTCCTCCAAGCCTCATCCTACAAAGACTTATAGAAAAAAAGAGTGGAAAGTAGCAACCTGTGAGAGTGTAATTATTGGGAGAAGACACAGTTATAAAGACATATTTCAAGGTAGAGAAAAATGGACAATGAAAAAGCTGGATTTTAGAGCAGCTAGGAGAATACGGGGAATGCAATTGGAATGGAGTAAAAATTATAGATTCTTCTACAAATTTTGAAACAAAATCATTGTTTTTTATAATTTGAATTGGGGAAAGAATATGCAATTTATTTCTTGTGGTTAAAAACACAGCCCCATACAACCTACTATAAAGAAAATTAACTATATCCCATCCATAAGCAGCACATTCTTCCATCTTTTCCTTTATAATATTTTTTAAAAATTCATTTCTATGTCACACTAGTATCCAGCAGGGTTAGAAGAGGAATAAGAGGAAAAAAGGTGTTAAGCCAATTGTTTTGCTGTATACCTGAAATTAAGGTATGCAGAATATGTATAAATTGCTCAAAAGGACTCACATATTTGACTTAGGTTCATTTGTGGTAACTATTGAGAGGTGAAATGGGAAAATTTATAGAGTGTGGGACTGATGTAATTAAAGACAGTATAGAGTTGATGGGGAATGCTTAGACATGACTTCTTGCTTCCATTTTTTAATCACTTGAGTAGCCAGCACATGCCTTGTAACACATATAAATATTTAAAATTAAAAGTACCCCATATTTAAATATTTGTTCATGACTTACTTCATATTCAAATATGAAAGAGCAACAAGATTTTCTTCTCTTGTGAAAATTTATTAAAATAAAACACTAACAAAATTCACTGCCAAAATTTCATTGCCATAGGTCTTCTGCATGAAAAAAGATTTCACACAATTTCTCTATTTTTGCAAGTTCTCAGCTAAACAAAACCTCTTTTTATAAGCAGGATGATATATTTTAAAGATCCAAACCCATCAGTTGTGCCTTTAAATTTTTCTCATGGGGTTCTGTATTTGTTTATTTGAGCATCCTTTTCTCAAGAATGTGAAGCACAGTTTAAGAATAATTAAGACTGAAACAAATATAGTTTTGTCTACAAAACCATTTTATCATTTGTGTGTCGCAGGAAATGTTCTTTTTTTTTTCCCATGGCATTGTCTGTTGTGTGGGACATTCACTCCAGCGCTGGACTCAAGATCACTTCCAACTCAGATTATTCTATGGTTCTGTGTAGCACAAACAAGGGCAGAGGGGAGAGGAAGAATGCAGTATGCCTTGTAAAAAGCTGATAGTCAAGTGACTTCACTGCAAGAGAAGTAGATGTCCAGGATGTGTTGCCGGTATTTCTTATAAAAGAGGTTGCAATACTAGCAAAAACCCAAATTGATTCTGGCTTTTTCCCTTGAAACCAAAATAATTGCAGAGAGGTTTCATCAATATTTAAAATACAACAATTTTTCAGATGGACTTTGAAACTTCAGTGGTCCCAATTCTCTGATTATTTAACTTAGCATAATGCCATTGCAATCAATAGGCTGTTTGATTTACATCAGTAGAAGACCCGGCTCATTTGCTGTCTCTCTCAGTTTAAGATCAATTTGCATATACTTGCAAGTAAAGTATCAAACACTGTTTATACCTTGTCAAGCCTGGCTGGAAATTTACAAATGTTATCTGAGTTTATACATATAGGTATACACATAAATACATGCAGTTACAATTACCACTGTCTTACCTGGGGTGAAAAAATCTCCAACAATTAGGGATTCAAGTTTCAGGAACAGAAGCAGTAAAATCAGGAGTCTGTAATTTTTTTTTTTTGTTATTATTCTCTTTGCTTTATGCCATATGACCTTTTTCTCCATTTCTTTCCATATTTTCTACACTTACAGTCAGCATGCAGGATCTTGACCTATTTTTGCAAAGATCCAGCTATCGAGCAAAAAAGTATGTATCTCTGTGAGGAAAGAAATGGAAATAATCAAAATCATTTAACAGAACATGGCAATGTAATATTCAAAAAGCTGAAATTATTTCCCTTTGCATTCTGCAGCTCTAGCAGCTCTCTCATGGGCAGCTCTTGTGTTTCTGCATTGGCCAGAGCAGCAAGGACTTTGTTGCCTCAGGTGTAATTTATGGTTAATCTTCCTTTCCCCAGAGGCACTTCCTTTGCTTTCAATGTGGTTAAACCCTCAGATAAGCCTCCCATCATAGACAGCAGCTCACAGAACAAGCAGTAGCTGCCACTGTGTTGCTCGCAGTGTGTTCATTAATTCATGGAGCACTTCCTTTGTCTTTTGTTTTGGGGATTCTTTTCATCTTGCAATAATATTGGGCAGAGGCTGTTCGTTACTGTGAATTCCTACTTCCAATAAATTGCTGCACACTGGTCCTTATGCACGCGTGTAATAACTGTAATTTATAATCATATTTAGCATTGAAAAGTCATCTCTACACCTTGCTGGTTTTTTGTCTCCTAATTCTCCATTTTTCCTTCCTAGATACCATAGTTCTTGCTGTATTATATACCTTAAGACATGTTACTCATAACCAAAACTATATAGGAAAAAAGTTATCATTAATGTTCCCAATAGTACAGTTACAATATTTCACTGAATTTCACCAAATAAGCAATGTTCCAAGTAGCCTTCAGATCCATTGCTGAAGAGAAGTTACTTTTCTTTTCACTCCAGAAGAAACCAAACAGGTTTAATTAATCAAAACTCAACCATTTTGCTCTTTGAAAGTAAATAATCAGAAAATTTAGTATAAGAGTTTATAAGATGGATTTTTCATCACAAGGCCAGTGCATTCTTCATGAATGACCTGTATTACACATGATTTGCTTTTTAGAAGGAATAATATTCTCAAAGCATTTCTACAGGAATAGGAAATAACTTTCTGTATCTTATAGTGACTTTTACAAGAGTCCTCTTCCCTTGGTACAAGAAAAACTTACAACTCTTTAGTGCTGTTATTTCATTATAAGTACCAATAAGATTCTACCAGACCCTTATTATTTTAACAGATATCTAAATATTAAATGATAGAATTACTTATATTGCCATCTGATAGATACATTACAGACACAGAAAATTTCTACCCCTGGTACAAGGACCACATTCAATAAGTACAGAAAATTAGTGAAGACACAGCAAAAAAACTGCAAAGAGACTCAAAATATAAATCCTTTGTTGGTATAGCCATTGTCTTAAAAGGCTTTTTTAAAAGGACAGTATCTTTGAAAAGGACAGAGTCTGTGCATAGAGTTCAAAGACATCATTTTATATATGGCATATGATAAAACTACAGAAAAATTAATTTTCTTCATTACTTTTACAGTAGTAAGAATGCTGAGGATGGGGTTTTTAACCTTTTGCACCTATTTTTTAATAGACAAAGTATGGAGAGATACTTAAGTGGTAAAATATTCCTGTGAAGATAGGGAGGCCAGTAGTTTAAAATACAGTATGGAGAGATACTTAAGTGGTAAAATATTCCTGTGAAGATAGGGAGGCCAGTAGTTTAAAATACAAAAGAAGAAACAAAACTGAAAAGTACATGAGCTAAACAAATACTGGCAATGGAACTGAAATGTAGCAGTAAAATGCAAAAAAAAGCAAAATAAAATAAAATAAAAAAATTTAAAAAAAACCCAAAGTAGTAAACCTAAATTAAAACACCAAATTAATTCAAAGGGTGTGAAAAGCATTCCTTGTAAGAAAGAGATATTCATATTTGGAAAGCTAAGAAAACCAGGATTTGTCAGAAATCGAAGTAGAATAACAGCAAAAATCAAAAAAAAATCTTTTTGTTGTGGTTAAGAAAGAAGATACAAGCCCATGAATTTTTGAGAGATACTGAAACTTTGATGACAGCACAAAAACTCAAGCCATAGAGAGTTTTTTTTTGTCAAATAAGTCTGAAAAATCACATTTCACTGTTTTTCTACCGTACAGGGTTATATATAATTATTCAATATATGGTATTCTTTTAGTTACAAAATCAAAGAGAAAAGGCCTTAGAAGCAGTTGTGAAAGAAATCAAAGCACAAAATACACTGATATTTTCAGGTAGAGCACTTCAGATCTTTCTTCTTTTCAATTCAGTTTCATAAATTATTGCTTTTATTAGCTATTTTTTAAAAAGTAACTTTTTCATTTGGTTAACAATAATTTAGAAACTACTTTCACCAATTTGAGATAGGAAATTAGCTGAAATTGATTCTTCCCCACAAAGAGTTTCAATGACTCAGAAAATTTCACTAAGAGTTGTTAAGTCCTTATCAGCTCTCCGGCCAAACCTTAACAGCAATAGTCTCACTTCATGTTAAACTATTGATTCCCTTGCATTGAAATCTGGTAATGACCCCTATAATTATGAAGAAAGACCATTCTAGTATTTCTGCCCAAAGAAAATATGAAAATAGGCTTTCAGAGAATAACCTGGCTTCTGTACAAATCCTCATTCGATTTGTGTGTATTTAGAATATATCATTTTGGAGAGTATAAAGAATGATGCCTAGATTGCAAGAATAGGTCAACTTTGAATTGAACATTTCAAAGCGCATGTATAATTTTATTATCTTTCTATTAGAAGATAATGGTGCTCTCACAACACTCAGGAATGAAAGTATCTGAAATTTGTTCAGTTGGTACGACTGAAGCATACTTGTTGGGGATTTTAATTTTTGGGGGATAGCAGGATACAGTGTACTATGCCGTGGATAGAAAAAGACACAGGAACCTCAACAGCTCTATTAGATGACTCTTCTGTTCTAGATTAGTAACATACATACTGTTGCCAAGTTATGGGGAAGACCCAGTTCCCAGAGGTAAACAGTGAAGAAAAAAAATTGAGATTGATTTTGGGCAAGAACCTACCATGGTAGATGTGTTTCTGGAACAGGAAGTTTTAATATTTTGGGAAAATACATAAAAAGAGAAAAAGAGACCTACAAATTAATTTTAATCTAGTTTCCCTTCAATCAATAGGATTCCTACCCTAGCAGGGAATTACGTGAGATGTGTTATAAATTACAGCACAGTGCACAGATAATTCCTGGAGAAAACTAAAAACCAAACAATCTCACTACAAAACTCAGCTTCACCAAAAACATCTTGTGACTCAACTTCAGTCCTTTTACTGATTGCCAAAGTCAAATCCCATTTATGCATATTCCCTTTAATAAAATATACAGTTAAACCAGAAGATACTGAAACCAAAAAAACATGTATCCATCAGCCTCAATAACTTTGAGTAAGATCTACACAACGAGTTGTATGATGAACAAAGCAAAATTCCAAGGAAAATACAGGGTTTTATATGGTACAGGAATTCCTGGTTCTGGAGTTTTCAAATCACATTGCAAGAAAAAGAACACGCCACAGCACAAGAAAGACATTCCAGATAATGGCAGCACAAACTCAGACAAAAAATTGTCAGTAAATATGGACAGAGTTTGCTTTAGCAGTGCCCCAGTGGAGATTTTACTTCAAGTGCTGGTTTCACAGCAGCAGTTTCAGGATTTAATAACCCAGAGCCAAAAGGAGAAGGAAGCATATTAACCTTTCCTCAGCAATAAAAGCTGGACTGAAAAAATGTGCAAAAGCAACTTATTTGTAGATTTAACTTTTGNATTTTTTTTTGTCAAGGACAGGATAATAGAATGCACAGCTAACAACACTTGACATAAATTCCAGTTCTTTATATTACAGTTTGCTCAGCTACATACTCTTCAACACAGCTGTATATAAAAGTCAACATCATGATGGCTCCTTGAAATTTTTAACCAATGAGTCCTTCATAGTTTCTGCCATTTTTTAGAAGTGGAAAAATATAGTACTGTGATTATTTTTATAAAGCACCAAAAGGTTTGTTACAGAGCAGAAGTGACTAACAAAGATCCAGATTTCATTTTGAAACATACAGCAGGTCACCTCAACATTTAATTGATTCAGTTAAAGGGATCCATGAGATAAAGTCATTATGACTGTATCCTTACTTTTCAAATTAGTTTCATATATATACATTTGGGATTATAATTTACTGCAGATTTCCTTATTTTTCACCTAAACGACAACGAATTTTATATAAGAATGGAAAAAAATACTTAGTTTAGAAAATAATTACAAGAATAAAAAAAAAAAGGGTAATTCGAAAGAATAAAAGACATAATCTTTTAGGAGTTTTTGTCCTATCATTCTCATTCTGTATCTGTCAGAAATTGTATTCTAGATCTAGCCTTTGGTAGGTTGAGAGGAATCCCTAATAGTATTGAACAAAGTTCGAGGAGGAAAGAAATGCTTTGCAAATGGCATATTCATAATAATCTCTATCAGTCAAATTTCTATAAATTGCTGTTGTCTGCTGCAGCTGAAAATGCACATAATCTGCTTCACATTTATTTTAGGTGATCACCTAAAATCTTGACAACAGAATTAAAGACTTGCCCCACATTAAAATTCCCCCAACATTAAAATCAACTCCAGAACTTTAAGAACAATAGGAAATCTTTAGTCATTCGAGGAGCTGTTGAATTAATATCCTGGCCAGATTAAATAATTTATTTCAAGTTCTACTTGTCACTGTACTAATTACTTCCTTTAAATTATGGAGAGCAAAAATAATACAGGCANCAGCAGTTTCAGGATTTAATAACCCAGAGCCAAAAGGAGAAGGAAGCATATTAACCTTTCCTCAGCAATAAAAGCTGGACTGAAAAAATGTGCAAAAGCAACTTATTTGTAGATTTAACTTTTGGTTGGTTTGGTTTTGGATTTTTTTCCTGATAGAAAATATTAATATCTAGTGCCCAAAGCAAAAAGATGTGAGTTCTAGTAAGCTTTTTCAAATTATCAATATAGATGCTTTGATATTTTTCTGACATTTTAGATCTGAAAATCATGTTAGTTTCTTTCTACTCCCAGAAAAGTACAACAAACCCTTACAGACAGTTATTACACCCTATTTCACAAAACTCCAAAAGCCAATTTACAGTCTCTTTACAGGACAGTATCAAATCATACAAATTACAGAATTCCTTCAGACATAGCTGGTTAGTGTAAAGTATCAGGATGGTCTTGACAAAATGCACAACATATTACATAATTTATATTTTAATT
>VWZV01009006.1:0-28755 GCA_013397155.1 Irena cyanogastra | reverse complement strand
CCAGGCCTGCTCTTGAATATGGGAGGTCACCAACTGCTGTTCACAGCTCTGGGATCTGCCTTTCAGACAGAACTGAAAGAACTGCCTTCAGTTCTCAGTCCACCTCACTGTCCCCTCTTCCAGGCCACACTTCCTAGTTTATCCACAGGATGTTCTGGAAGACAGTGTCGAAAGCCTCGCTGAAGTCCAGGAGGACAGTACCCGTTGCTCTTCCCTCATCCATCCAGGTAGTTGTCCCATCATAGAAGGCAATCAGATTGTCTAAGCATGATTTCTCTTTGTTGAATCCATGCTGACTTCTTGATCACTTTCTTTTTCTCCGTGTTGATAGAGGTGGTATCCAGAAGGAGGTACTCCATCACTTTTGCAGGAATTGAGGTGAGGCCTGACTGGCTGGTAGTTCCCTGGGTCCTTCTTACCCCTTTTGGAGACATTCTTAATTATGAGAATAATCTTAGCAATATGAAAGTATAGTGGCAGTGTTTGTGACTTTTTCAAGATAAGTATATTAAGCAGACAAATTTTTGAGGAATCTTCTCTGTGCCTCATGTCTCATTTTTTAAATTGTAGATGCTCTAAAGATACCTCAGTGTATTTCAGAGCATGGAGTATAGTTATGTTGCCTCAAGTGAGCAAATAATGGGGCAATAGGAAGAATATTTAACTTGGTTTATTTGCTTTCTGACCCTAGCTGATTATAAAAAATGCAGCAATAATATAATATTACATCAATTTCCTTAACTAAATAGAAAATATTAATTTAATAATCCATATATGTAAAATATGTTGTTATATGTGTTTCTTGGTATGAGTTGTCACAGTTTCAAAGTAGTTCAGATATATCAGGTTGGTGTAGGGAGTCCCAATATACTCAATGAGTTGAATAAACTTGGTGTCATATTATCTTCTCTCTGAACTTAAATGTCCTCCAAATGTCCTTTTAGGCATCTGCAGTGAGAACAAAGAAACTGGAAGAAAACATTGAAGCAGAGAGAACAGCACATTTAGCATCCAACTTCACTTCAGAGATCATCCAGGTAAATTTTTTGTTAAATATTTCACATAAGTTTACAGTAAAACAGTTGTGAAGGTACAGTGCTCCAAAAATATGAAGAACACTTGCTCCAGTGAAAAACCTAAATAGATTTATTACAATAAGTGTCAAAATCCTGAAAAAAAAAAGTATATAAGGACAGAATAGAAGAGTGTCTGCTTTTCAGGGAATTTTAAAGTTATTAGAATAAATAATAAAATAAGATGCCACATTTGTAAGTTTGAGAATTCCTACTACTATTTAAACAGTTCGGGAAAAGGAAATGTTTCACAATAGTTAAGCACTATACTGCTGTTTAAATATCCTGCCCTGTATCTTCTGAATGGCTACTTAGAGCGATTTGGAGATACAGTGCATACATCCAACTCGTCTAAGAGTGAGAGCATAATACATCCTGAAACCACAGTTTCAAACACAATTTTTCAGAGTACATTTCAGCTCCAAAATTATGATACAGTTACCAGTAAAGATTGATTATATGACTAAATCTAGTATATATACTTGAACATTTATTTTTTATATTCTTAAACTGCATCACACAATGTTGGACTCAGTAAAATAATAATGGTTTATTAAAAAAAGTTTGAAAAAACTAAATGGTGATTTCTTAGTAATATTGTATTAGTTAACAAACTTACTGGACTTATGATAAACTAAGCAATACAGAAGGAAATTTTGTATCGTTCTTCCCCTATTTTCTGAGTTACAAAAATAAGCATTGCCATTCTTCAGTCAGTTATTTTCTTATTTTCATGATCTTCTGTATTTGCAGGCATTTAAATTTTAAAAGTGATAATTTATGTAGAAAAGATTGGGTTTGCTTAATTTCCTCTCTATTTCTGCAACATAGAAAGGAACTGAGATGATAAGATTCCTTAAACTCAGAGGCTTGGGTTTTACGGATTAATAACTGATTAAGTCTTCTTCCTTGCTTGTATACATGAACAAGCTAGAAGTGTGCTTTGTTCTGAGAGAAAGTATAGCCTTTATTGTTAGTCCCACACTTCATGAGTCTATTTAAAAACTGGAATTTTCCAGGAAAGCTTCAGTATTACATAAGAACTGAAAATGTTCAGACACCTCCAAATGAGAACAGAAGGTACTTTTTATTGTCATATCTATTTGTCTCTGGTTTGAACTTTATGTATTGTTACATTTTTACATGTGTACAATATTTTTTACATGTGTATATGCTTTTATACTGAATTAATAGAATATACTCTGCTCTGAAGCAGAACAGACCATAGAAGATCATGTTAGTGTTTCCTGACTTTCATTAATTGTTTTTTTATCACTTGGTGTAGTTAAGAATTCGAGAACTTGAAGAAGCTGTGCGTGTGGAAAAGGACAAACGAGAAGAAGCTCTTTCAGATTTAGAAATGATGAAGAAAGAGTTCAAAGGGTTAGAATATGCATATGAGAGAGAAAAACACAATGCCCAAGAGAACTTGGAAAAACTCAATGTGTAAGTTTCTGTTTAAATTCATTGTAAAATGGCAGTAGACAGCTTGATTGCCACTTAAAGCTTACATTTATATAGTTTTTAGTCAGTATAAAACAACTAAATCTGATGCAATTAGACCAACCTGAAGTTCAGAACCTGGTGTTCCAATAATAACAGGTCTATATCAGTAACCATATGGGTGGGTAAAGAAAATAACTGACCTGTTACCGACTATTTGCCAAAGCAAAAAAGTTGGAAATTATAGTTACGGCAGGGTCCTGCCTTCTGAGTCTTTGGGAGGAGTGTAGGAAAACACACATGGCAGGGTTAGAACAGATTTTTTTCTTCTGTATATGCTTACATTATTATGAAAATATTATTTTTCACTTCAGTGTGCCAGATCAATCTTTAAGACTCCTGTTGAGAAGTTGTGTATCATTTATAGTGGTGAATCTTCATTTTCAGCATTTGAATGATTGTGGAAAGTGTTAACTAGCTAACAAAAATAGAAGGGATGAAGTGTATGAGAGCAGATGAAATTACCTGGGATTCCTTTCCTGCTCAGTACAGTCTACTGTGTCGTGGTAACAGATCTTTCTTGGAAGAAAGGATTCTCTGGGCAGATATAGGATACACTGTACTGAGTCTTCTTCCTTGGCTGAATGAAGTTTATATTGGGGTGACGAAATGTCACGAAGAAGAATGGTGCTGGAAGATAGAGAACTGAGGAGTACCTGGAAAAAAGGATAGGGGAATTAGGAAAAGGGGGCTTAGAAGACATAAAGTGGGTAGCACACATTGGGGTTGTAGGGAGAGAGAGGTAGTAGAATGGGTTAAAAAGTTTGCATCTCTCAGTCTAGGATTATGGGGGTCTATACATAAAAGTATTTGTGGTGACTTGTTCATACAAGCAGTAGAGGGGAAAAAGAAAACTGGTTTCCCTACAAAAAAGAAATTTTGTGGCCTAAGTATTCCTATATTCATGCTTGCAGAGATGTTTTTAGTAATATAGTTGAAACTTGTGCTATATTATAAACATCTTAGAGCTCTTCGTTAAACAAAAGGTCAGAAGAGGCCTGATGTGCATTTAGGTAAACCAGAGTCACATTAGAAAGTGAAAACTTTTTTCTCAAGGAAATATATATAACTTTTATGATAAAAATTTGTGACAAACATTATGATAATAATTCTTCAGCAAGACTGCAGTCTTAACAGCTGTGAAACTGAGTAAATATATTTCAAGATGCTCTACAGTTCTAAAATAACGTCAGTTAATTAAACTGTAATCTCATCCTGCCTGGTTGTTTTTGCTGTGAGCATGGGTTCTCTGTCAGTAAATACATGACACTAAACTGATACTAAGTTCTTTGCCTTTCCATGAAATGGAAAAGGCCTAGACCATTGGTTTGACATTTTATTCCATTTTTATTGCTTTGTTTTAAAAAAGCTCCTTTGTTTGCAAACCAGCCTTTTTTTTGAGGAATGGTTGTTTGATAAGTAGTTTTGCATAACAGGCTACTTTGTACTGTCTTGAGTTTTTCTTGTATGTAACTTTTTATTCTTACAGAGTGTATGGACTATGGGTCTTTTTTTTTTACCTTGGTTTGGTTTTCTTAGTTTTTAATTTGATGTAGTGGATTTTTTATTTTTCTCTGGTGGGTTCCATATTTGAGTGGTTCAGAAGATAAGGAAAAATTGATGTATGAAAGTTTTCTTGAACTAGTGTACTTCCAGTGTTGTTGAACCATTTCTTCACTTGTTCCAAGACCTAATATTCCAAAGTTTGTTTTTGTATTGACGTTAGACCAGAAGAATTAATCATCCTTAGTGAAATGTGAGGTTTTTTTTAGTTTGGAGGGGGTTTTTTTTGAATAATGCTTGTTAAGCCATTGTAGTTTTCCGTCTAGAAAAACTATCCTGTCTTGTCAACATAGGTGCCATATTATGGCTTTCTGTAATCAGTCAGGGAGCTGTTAGTATGAATGTGTTCTGGGAACCAATAGATGTTAATAAAATATTAGCTAATTAGCAGCATTTTTAATATAACTTAAACATCTATTTAGGTATTTTCCAAATCATTAGAATTTTACAAGTTTTACCGCAAGATCTGTTTTTAAATTTTTAGATTAGTAAATTTGGTTAAAAGTCATGAACACCTATAAGCAGTAGCTTTCCGGTTAAGTCTCTGATAAACTCTTAAAGATATTTTTCTGAATTAGATTATTTGGACCAACATAAGGATAATGTTGGTCCTTATGGAGGAGTTGAATTGTATTGTGCATTCAATAATGTTTTGTTCCTTGTGAGAATCTTTTATCTAGATATATGAAGGTATTTCTTTAAGAATTGAAGGCATTTGTGTCTAGGATATTTTTGATCCACAAAAATTACATCTTTGAAAAATGTTATCATCAAAAAAGAAAAATAAGATTTTTTGATAGAGTATATTTCTTTGTTTGGAATTATTGCAGGAAATACCTGAATAAGTTTATTTTTTGTACTTAAGACTATGAAATACAGTTTTTACAGATATGGTACCATTTGCCTTAGGAATTTCAATAGTAGCCCTTACAGAGAAGTAAATACTTGAGTTACTAAAATGCAAGATGAACCTTAAAAAGCCTTCCCTTTTTGCTCTAAACTGGACAATTATGTTCAGTGTTTCTTTTCAGGAAGGAAATTTGCCCTTTCCTAGAGTTTTTTGGGATAAAACAGAATTTATGCCTGAGGCATCTGTTCTGTGTGTTAATTGAATATGACAATAAATGTTGTCTAATATCCAAACAGTACTTTTCACTGCTTGCAATCATGTATTGTTTCAGGCAATTACTTCTAGCAGCTTCTGCCAGCTGAGTTTTTTGAAAGCAAATTGTGTTCTGTGATTTCAGAGAATGCAAAACTTTCTATGAAAATTAAGACAGTTAAAACACAGTTAAAATGGTTGGTGATTTTGTTAAGAGATGTGGAAGAAACATGAACAACCTATCCTCACAATTTTGTTAGTCCAGACACCAAACTTTCCAGACCTCTATTAAGATAAATAGTGAAGGTCAAGATTTTTCTGAGGTGGACATCAATCTACCCAGTTCCCTTGAGGTAATTACATGGGGTGGGCAGATACTGCCTCATCAATTTCCTGTCCCTTTTTTATTCTTTGAAGCATACAAGTGTCAGTAACATTGGTGAAAATCAGTGATTGCTTTCACTGGACACCTTCTGAGAGAATACAACAGCCTTTGATCTACTTACCTTTGAAGGAAGTGGTCTTTGGACTTCAGACAATGTCAGGAGCTTGGCTTTTTCTTTGAAGACATAGTTTGGCATCCAAACATATTTTCTCTTTTTCTGGAGGACTTGCATGAGTTTGTCTTTAAACCTTAGCCAAATGAAAGTCTTAGAGACTTTCATTTGTGCTAGAACACTTGTATGTCTCTTTAGTTGGGCTTGATGTAGGTAAATAACACCAAAGATGGAAGCTATATAATGCTGTAAGGATTTGTTTTCTCAGAGAAAAAAACCCATAATTATAATAACTGAGACCAAGCAAACAGCCTTTTCTGGGTGGCATAATTTTTTATTTTCTTAGAAAAAATATAGTTGTAATAACCAAAACCAAGCTAACAGGCTTTTCTGGGTTGCATAATTTATTAATTAGCTCTGAACCCAGTAGCACTATGTAAATTGGAAGCAACATGGGATTTGGGTCTCTGTGTGAATTTACTTTTCTTGAAGAGTGAGAACATGACATAGAATAATTTGGAACTGCTTTTGCTGTGTTTCCTTCCGAAAGCTGAAAGTGAGAGTAGAAGCTACTTTGGGGCACTGAAACAGGCAGGTTTTGAAGAATAAGAAGTAAAAATCAGCCAGGCTGATGCAGAAGCATGTAGGTATTTGGTGGATTGCTGAAGTAGTCCTACAACTAAAAAAATACATTAATCTTTAACAAATGAATTAAAGTCAGAAAGTGACCGTATTGATTCAAAAGCTTCAAAATTGGAAGAACCTTGAGCTCTTTGCACTATTTTCAGTTCTAGGGAGACAGGAGTGCTAGCAGAAAAAAGAGACGAGTGACACCTGGATGTTTCTACTGCTGAAATCTATGTTTCTAGAGCTACATCAAAGAATAGTTCAGGTTGAGAGGAATTGCAGGAGATCTGTAGTCCAACCTGCTGCTAAAAACAATATAAACTATGAGATCAGGCTCTTCAGGGTTTCATGCAGCTAGGTCTTGAAAATGTGGAGAATGCAGATAGCACAATCTCTCTGGGAACCTGTTCTATAAAGTTGGAAGACTTTCTCCTTGTCTGAACCTCTTTGGATTCAGTACTTGTCTTGTAGACAAACACTGGAAACCCCCAACTGTACCCAGTTCCTGTGCCACGCTACCCACAAGGGAGTGCTTTCCCTGTCCCCAGACAATGACATGAGGTGGCATAGAATAACCTCCAGTCCTAGCCATGCCCTCTCCTGGCTACTGCAAAAATTAACCCTTTTCTGGCCAGAACCAGGGTAAGAATATAGTCAGATACATGGAAACTGGAGGAGCAAGCTTTGTACTTGAAACCAGTGTTGATGATGCAAGATGTAATGTCTTTCTGAAGAGAACTAATTTGTTAATTAAAATATGATTACTTCTGTTTATTATATGTAATCTGGAGTCCATATTTAAATGATCAAATTAATTAATGACTGGAAGTTTAACACAAGCCTTGATAATGGGAAAGAACATAGCCATAACTGAAAGGATTTTCTTAGAAGGAATATATAAGTTTCTTCTCTTAAAAAAAAAATAAGGCAAGCAGCTTCATAAGCAGCTAACATGATGTGATACCCAGATTGTCTTTTCAAAATATGTAGAATACTTGACATAAGTATTTTTGATTAAAATGTTATAATGTTCAAACTTTCCAGATTAGAAAAAGAGTGTTTCTCCTCAAACAATCAAATGAAAGAAGTGATTGAGGAAAAGAAGAAGGTGATTATGGACCTCTCTGTGAGACTAGGGAATGCTGAAAAAAGCTGCAGTGAATTACGGAGTGAACTTGCAATGGTAAGACAAAAAGCCTATGGACCTGTTGTTTAGGTTTTTTAAACATACTCTGAACATAATCTGCATATCCTGTGCTGAGCTTTGGAATAGGTCTAACTTTGCATAACTCTGATTTATTATTTATATTACTTTATTCTGTGAAACGAGAGTAAATATAGATAAGACACTGGAGAAGCTAATTCCAAAATGCATTTTAAGTGATATACCAAGTATTTAACTGAGGAGTTATTTGCAGAAAACTATTATTTCCAAAGTAGGGCTGTGTGTCAAGAGTAACCAGCCTTTGCATTCCTGATGAAGAAAGCAATTTGTAGATATGGATTATGATTTTTTGGGAAGAATGTTCTATCTTCCTATCCAAGCTTTTTTTCCTCAGGCTTGATTAGTTACCATTGTAGACTTACTTATTTCTATTTCACATAATGTTTTTAATGCAAGCATTTGACTGCAAAGACTGTTTGAAAATGTCTTCTTTGTAGGTGACAAACTTTTTAGTTGATGAGAGTTTTTTTTTTGTTTGGTGTGCATTTGTCATATTGGATGTATCTTAGAGGATTATTTTCTGAAATATTTTTCCTTTTATATTACCAGTTGGTGCCTTCCCACTGTCTCTACATACCCCAGCTTTGAATGCCAATTTTGCCATCCTCTTTAATAGCAGGAGGGTCAAAACAAAAAGCTTAGGATATCTTCGTTAATGGCATAGATGAAGGGATGGGAGTGCACCTTCAGCAAATTTGCTGATGACACCCAGCTGAGTGGTGCGGTTAACACCTCCTTGACACATCCTAAAGGACAGGATGCCATCCAGAAAGACCTGGACAAACTGGAGAAGTGGGCCCATGAAAATCTCATGTTATTTACTTAGACCAAGTGCAAGGTGCTGCATCTGGATCAGGGCAATACAGGCTGCAGGATGAACAGATTAGAGCAGTCCTGCCCAGAAGGGCCTGGTGCAGGTGGGTGAGAGGCTGGATGTGAGCCTGCTGAAAGAAGGAAAGCCAAATACCTCCTGGACTGCATCCAAAGCAGTGTGGCCAGCAGGATAGGGGAAGGATTCTGCTCTGCTCTGCTTTGGTGACACCCCACCTGCAGAGCTGCATCCAGATCGGGGGTCCCCAGCACAGGATGGACATGGATTTGTTGGAGAGAGTCTACAGGAGGCCACCAGGTTATCACAGGGATGGAGCCGCTCTGCTGTGAGACAGCCTAGAGAAGAGAAGGCTTTGGGATGGCCTAATTGTGAACTTCCAGTACCTGAAAGGAGCTTACAAAAAAGATGAGTAGAGACTTTCCAGAAGGGCATGTAGTAACAGGACAAGGGGAATAGCTCCAAACTGAAAGAAGGTTTTCATCAGATATTAGGAAAAAATTCTTTATTGTGAGAGTTGTGAGCCACTTAAACAGGCTGTTCTCGTAACAGAGAAGTTGTGAATGCCCTGTTCTTGGAAGAGTTCAAGGCTGAGTTGGATGGGGCTCTGAGCAGCCTGGTGTAGCATTAGAACAAGATGAACTTTAAGGTTCCTTCCAAACCAAGCTATTCTGTGATTTAGAAAACCTTATCTCTCTTCATTGTGTAGTAGCATTTACAGTATGTCTATACTTAGCCCATTTTTTTTTTTTGTTGTAAATTTCTGTTCTTGCTTCCTCTTGAACCTATGAGTGTAGGAGATCACCATGGTCTCTTCCCTGCTACTGGCAGGCATTGTGCTATTCAGTATATTGGAGCAGCTGCATCAGAGAGTCTTCAGATCTGTTGGTGTCTGCTCTTCAGCTGATGGAGTTATTCCATACATTGTCTTAGTGTTATCCACTTCCCAGGTAGATTGGTAATTAATAAATTGAAGAAAAATAAAATTTGAAAACTGCTTTTCCTTTGGGAGGACACAGCTTCTTCTATGCAAGCACTAAAGTATTAAAAGACATTTGCTGCCTTATTCAACCTGAAAAAATAATTTTATCAGGCCGAAAAAGAATACAAAGAAAAATTCTGTAGTAAAGTGTATGTTACACCTGACAAGAATTCAGAACAAAATTCTATTCACGCTTCAGGTTTTTTGCTAATGACAACAGTATTAAGTGGTGTACTCAAAATTAACATGTTGCTGAAAGTAAAAGCAAATAGACCGCCCTACTTAAAAGAACTGTCTTACTCATATAGCAGGTTGTTCTAATTGTTTGACTGGAATGATTTCAAGGTACAAGACTGTCTTGAACAGGTAATAAAAATACTCATTTTCCGAAGAGTTGTATTAGTGGTCCCCTGTGAGATTAGATTTTTATCACCTTGGATGGCTTCGTATTTTTCCTGAAGACTTTTGTGTTTGATTGGGAAGCAGGAGTGCCTGTGTGTGATCTTGTTTATTCAGTATAGACAGTTTTTTTGTTATTTTTCTCCCCAAAATCAAAAAAGCAGAAGGCTATAGCAGAAACTAAGTATAAATAACATTCATATACTGTTATTGGGCTTCCCTTTACTTACACTAAATTGTTTGAAATTCTCAGTGCGGTCTCTTACCTTTATTTCTGCCTCCTGCTTTCTTGATCTGTTAATTATTTTCTTACATTTTGTACTATTGTTAGACATCTTGAATACATCCTTTCCACTTCAGTCTGATAATCTTAAGTTGGTTTCTTATGGTACTGTTAGCATACAAGTTAATGTTTTCATTTGTGAAATATTTGTAAGATACACAAAGTACATTATTTTGAGACTTTATATTAAAAAGTGCTTTTTTCCTTAATGGATTGGTTGAATGTACAGTAAAGTAGTTATTCTGCTTGTAATTTTAAATATCGCAGGTTGCAGAAGCTTGCCAGAAACTTGCATGGGTCAAATGTGATAAGATCTGTTACTATCAAAAAAATTGCATATGAATGCTCAGCATGAGAAAGCTGTCAATATTTACATTATTTTTACTTAAGGAAATCGGTCTCAAGCTTGTCCTTATTTCTAGCAAGGGTTTTTAGAAATTTTTAGTTTCAAGAACAGGAATTTAGAATGGCCATTGTGATTTAATACTTGGTTTAAATTGAAAGAGCCCCGGCTGTATTCCTGCCCCATGGAAAGAATAAGAGGTATCTTTAGAAGTTTTAAATTACTCAGGATATTTACATTTCTAGTACCTAGTAGTGGATGGTCTTAGTATGGGACAAGCAGGAGATGTTAAACCTTTATTTTATGAGAAATGCAAATTGAAATTTGGGAAACTTTCCAGTTCATCAGAATGCATATTAGGAAAGTGAAATAAATAAAATATTGCATCTTAGTATAAATTCCTTTAATTTGGAAGGTGTATTCATTTCCCCCCTTTTAACAGATTCTATCAGAACTAGCATAATTTGTATGTAAATTGTGTTATAGATTGCACACAGCTATCTTTTTCCCCATGGCATGTAAATCTTTCTCTTACAGCCACACCTGAAGTCATGCTCTATTTGCATCTCAGCTGTCCATAAAAGCCTTGTAGGTTGTCGTACACTGAATGTCAGAACAGAAATGTTTGAGAATCTAGTTCCAGGATGTACACATTAAGCATTGTTCTTTAACAGAAGTTGCTTAGGTATTGACTGAACAGACAGTGAAGCACCCTGAGGATTAGGATTCTGTTCTACAACTTCTGTGGAGTAGAAACTGGTACACAGTGGCAAACATGTAAACGTCATCTAGGGAATTTAATGTGGACAGTTTCTTTCAGTTAAAAAAAAAAATCCCAGTCCTCATACACTCTTCGTTAATTTTGTGCATTAATTGTTAAGTGTTGTTTTACTTTGATTTTTTTTTCTTGCCTTGACATGGAGGGGAGTATTTCTTCCCAGATGTTGCTTGTATTATTGTCCTAATGTAAGAAGACTAGTTAGTCTGAAACATGCTTAAATGATCTTCTGCAAACAAACCAATTTTATAATTTATTTGAGAAGTGCAGAGGTCACTCAAGCTATGATGTCCTAGTGTTGGAAGACAGCCATCTAAAATTTAAAGTTGCAGTTCTCAAAAAATTTTCTCTGACTTGGACAAGAAAATAAACCCCAAAACCCAAAGAGACACTTCATAACATTCTCTCCCAGCAAAAGTTGTTACAAATCTCTTTTTATGGGACAAGAAGAGCTTGAGCATTTTGATTAATTTGTAAGACTGAGATACTAAACTTCTTGAGAGATTGTATTTAATTTACATGTGGCCAGACTCTTCTATAGATTTTTGAATATTCCGGGTAATATAAGAAAATAAAAGAAGTATTCAATAGTTTGATAACTTGAGCAAAAATAAATAGAAGCCCAAGGAGAGAGTTTGTCAGTGATGGTTTTGCTTTGTTTTGTTTTTATAATACAATTTATGCCTCTTTGCTGAAAAATTTGTGCCACTTTCTGTTTTACAGAGCATCACTAGAGTAAAGCCTGTGTTTTGTGAACTGTGGAGCAGTCTTTTGTATTTCTGTAAATGCTTTGATTTGTTGCCCCTAAGGTCATGCCTGGTAAACATTCTGATACTTTTGTAAAGAATTTACATAAGCACTTTTCAAGGAGCATCTGAAGATGCTGCTCCTTGGTGGCTATGTGGATAGTTCTGGGTTTGGCTCTTACTCTGCCATCACCAGTTGGAATTTGTACTGCAGACTGAGTGGGTTAATTAGTCCATGGGCAAGAGACCCCCCCCCAGGAACCCCTTGTAAACAAAGTAGAGAAAATTCCTCAGGAATTAGGGCAGTTCATTGTACAGCTGGACCCCAACTCCCTGCTTACTAGTGCAGTTTTGTTAAGGTAAGACCTCAAAATCCTGCCCACGTTTGTTTTTTAAAAGTTGTTGAACTTGAGCTACAGATGCACATCGGGTTTGTAACATCAGGTTCTGTGGGCTGTCGTGGAACTGTGCGTAGAGTTTACATTTATTTTAGTTAACTATGGCTTCTGTAAAATGCTGAAAAAACAATGGTACAACATTTCTGTATGCGAACAGAAACAAAAATCAAATACTGGTAGTTAAGGAAAATATGTCTACAACCAAGGTAGTAGGAACTTGTCCAGATAAATAAAAATACCTTTCTGGAAGATTAACAAAAGTCTGACAGTGAATGGAAGAATTTTACAAGCAGTTGGTTTTCAGAATAGTTCAAGTTATCCTTACAGATAAGGATAGAAAGTATTTGGAAAAAAGATTTTCTCCTCATTGGAGTTTACAGCATTTTTAATGAAAGATGCTTGACTTCTCTTTAATTTCTTTAAAAGTTCAATTTAGTTTTGAAATTGGTGATTAAATTAATATATTGCCAAGCACATTTTCTACTAAAAGGTTTTTGTCCTCAAGAGTTGTTTTATGATAATAGGAGCCTTTTTTAAGGATATGAAGTTTGTCTCAAGGAAGCATTTTATATGCTAAAATTCAGCATATGTTCTGGGTTCAGAAAGTATGATTTTTCTCCCATGTTATTAGGTTTTCAGCCTTCAGTTTGGAATATATTGTGAAGAAGGGAATTGTCTTTGGGGAGTATGGGAAATACTTCTAGTATGTTTTGAGAATTTTAAGTGCTCAAGTGTTCATGGAAATTTCACTGATCTCAGGGACCCGGAATTCGCAAGGGCAGGTTCTTCCAGTGGAGACTGAGGTGAAAAAAAGCAATGAGAAAGCTTTTTCTCTCTCATACTCACCAGATCACTGCCTCATTAGCAATGGGCTCACATTTTGCCTCCTTCTTTTGCAGGTGATGTACTTCAGAAATCTTTTTCTGTTGCTCTTCACATTCTATGCCAGATTCAACTTTAGGTGGATTTTGGCATTCCTAAAGACATCCCTCTAGGCTTTAACATTGTATCTGTATTTTTCCAAGTTTACTATGTCTGAACAATCTTCTTTATGCTTCCTATTAATACTTGAATTTAGTCAGGAGTTCCCCATATATCCATATAGATCTCGCCTTTGATTTTCAAGGCGGTTTTCAGTGATCACTCTCTAGGTCAAGAGTGGTCCATTTTGGTGTACTGGAAGTCAACAAAGTTAGCAGAGGATTTAGTTTACAAATATTCTTCCACTTGTTTCTACTAATGTGGTCTGTGAACCAAACTCTCCTTTTGTAAAGGCTTTAGCAATTTTGTCAACTGATTTCCCTTTTGAAATAACCTAGGAAACAATTACACCTGTACTTCTCCAGTAGTTCCACAGGAATGGCAAAACATGTTGATGGAGGAGTTATTGAGAAGGATTGTAATCACATCTGGAGCAGCTGAATCTGTCAGCTGCAATTGATTGTGTTTGACTCTATACTCGTACACTCCATTTTCCTTTTCAAAGTAAAGCATTATGCATACTCCCTGTGTTTGTTCAGACTGAAGAAAACTAGGGAGATAATAGCTGCTGCTGTAAACTATCAAGTGAGTGCTTGTGGAGAAGATGGAGCTACACTCTCCTTAGATCTGTGCATTAGAAGTATAAGAGAAAACAGGAAAGTTATAATTACCTGTAAGGGGAAAACAAAAATTTGACGATGCAGATTGTGAGATACTGAAACAGGTTGCCTGGAGGGTTTGTTGAAATGTCATCGTTGAGGATACTCAAAACTTAACTGAACAAGGTTCAGAGCTGCCTAGCCTGACTTCGAACATAGAGTGCTCTGAGTGGGGAGTGGGACCAGATGACCTCCACAGATCCTGTCAGCTTAAATTCATGATTTTATGACTGTATACATTCTTATTAGATACCTGTCAGTGAGACATGAGAAATCAGATCAATAATAGATCCGTATGGACTGTGCCTGGATTTTTAGTAGTGTAATTTACAATGGTTCTTTCCTTAAATTTCTGATAATGGGGACAGTGATTGAAAATAGAAGTTAGAAAGGAAAGATACTAAATATTTTGCAGTTCAAGTGTAGAGAGACTAGCTAGTCTAAGTAGTTTTCTTTTGATCTTTATTACTGTTGAAAGAGGGACTAAAACTTGCTTTGGAAGTATAGCAAATAAAGCATAGAGAAGTGGTGAAGGCTGACTAGACTGGAACACACTGACTGAATTATGGTAAATTAACTAAACAAAATGGAAAAATTGCATGGGAAGATTGAAAAAAATTCTCACATTTTACTTTTCAATAGAAAAATGTTTTTCTGGGAAGATTTAGTCTCACCTTCTCTGTGCTGGAGTATTTTATGTAAAAAGAGTATTTATTTTATTGTGATGTTTTCATATTATTATATTTTCTTATTTTTAATTTGTGAGGTCTCTGAGATTATGCCAGTACAGAAGAGTAAATTACTTTATTGTGCTTGCATCCCATAAAATGTTTTTACTGGATTTCAACATTTACAAGTTCTATTTATATAGATAATTTTATGGAGAAGGAATTAAACTTCGTTTATTTTTCAATATATAGAAGTGATTTGGAAATTCTTTATGAAGTGTAGTACAAACTCTCACATAAGGAAAAGCGTGTAAATGCTACAGGGGACCTAACACTGAAATACACATATGAATAATATATTAGTTGATATACAGTACATATAATTAAAATTGAAAGAGTAAAGCAAATTTATAAAATATTTAAACTGAATAGTGAAGAAGACTGCAGAGAATTAAATGCATTTCTTGTTTTTTTTTATCCTGACAGTTATATGCTACCAGTACGTAGCAGTTTTCCTGGGGAGGATGTTTCCCACACATAAGAAATTGCCTGAGTTCTTTGACATGCAGTGAAGCATAACTAAAGCAACAGTTTCTAGATATGATAGAAAACAGTAGAATTTTGCTCAGTAAAAAAGGTTAACTTTCTATTACCAAGTAGAAATGGAAATTACACAAATATATGTTACAATTTAGAATGGAAATAAATTGAGCAGTTAGAAGTCATGAGACATCTTTGACCATAACCTTTGTCATAAGCAAATTGTAAAGTTGTTTAAATCTAGTTTCCTCTTGAGCTGGGGTGAGGGGTAGAAGTGGTTTGTTTTATTTATTTTTGTGCTTTTAGGTTTTCTAAATTGCTGAGGTATATTACTTTTTTCCAGTCAGCAACTAAAATAATATATTTCCTTGAGAAGTCAAAACTACATATAGTCAAAAGGACCTTGTTCTTGTCTGGAATTATGGATGCATATCTTTGAAAACTGCAAGTTGTAATATCAGATATAAATTGGAGGAATGATTTGGTATAGTCTTTCTATTGTAGTGATTTAAAAAAATCTGCTGTAGAACTTTTCTGACCTCGAAAAATTTGGTGTCTTGATTTGAACAATAGACTGCACTTAGTGAGCAGCTTTCTTTAAGAAAATTCAGTGATAGGGGCTAAGAACTCTGTAGCTTTGTGTTCCATGCACAGGGATGAGGTTTTGGTATTGAAGAAATCCCTATCTAGCATTGAACATATTAACAATTGAAGTAGGCAGGTTTGCAATGAGAATAGGTGTGGGATTTGACTGAGTGCCAAATCATGGATTTCTAGCCTGTCTGCCAGTAATTGGGTGTCTTTCTGGATGCCCTTGTAGGGTGTAACAATAGATTCACTGCTTGCATAGATGGACAGAATTTAATGTCCGTTAAGATACTTCTAAAGCAGAAGATGATGAAGACCAAGTTTTTGTACAACCGTCTTTTGTTTTGCTTTTGAAATACTTTAGTTTTATGTTGTGTGTTACAGGGTTCTTATTTGTTATGTCATGTTAGGTCTCTTGGCTCGAGAAAAGACATAAAAAGAAATACAGCAGAAATAAAAATCTAAAAATAAAAGATATATAATTGTGATGTGTGTTTCTTCTATTTACTTATTTTAATGTGTTTTTTCCCCACCCCCTCTTGTCCTGTCTGTTCGTCCTGTCAAATAAAGGCCAAGAAACACCAGGTCTTTCTAACAGAGACGTATGAAAACAACATGAGAGAGCTGGAGTTACTCTTGGACAGCTTTGCTATGTCAGGCCAGCGGACAGCAGGTTAGTTGAAGGTATAAAATGACAGATGCATCTGTCAATGTTCCAAAGTCACTACATTGTGGGAATTCTGCAGATGCCTCTTGCATTCCCTCTTCTCAACATGCTTTGATTTGATGACATGATAAGAGCAGTTCTCACAGCAGTCAAATGGCCTTGCTAGCTGAGAAAGGGTGACGGATTGTGGACCTGCTGTTGTCAGCCCAGAGCTTGATTTACAAATGCTGGGGTGTATATGATCGGTCAGAAAAGGGCTCACTTGCTGTGCTCTAAATCCAACTGAGAAAAAAGTCCTTACAGTATACCTGCAAAGGGAACAGATGTTTTGCCTGAACTGAGCCAAATTCTGAGGCAACCTTCAGCAACTTAAAGGTCATATATTCAAAAAGGTTGTGTAGGACACATGATGCAACACAAGACTTTTTACAGTTGATTGTGGACCAGTACTATGTTGCATTCATTTAATCTGATACAGAACAAACATTTCACTTAATTGTAAGTCAGTGGTTGTCCCTCTGATACCTGGCTTTTTATATAATTATTGTTTCAGACCTAATAAACTGCTGCCTAGTTAGACATTTGAAATAGTGGCAAACATAAACAAGCTGAACTTTAACATCAAGCTAATGATTTTTTTAAAGCTGAAAATTGAACACTTTAAAAAATCTTCATTTAAAACAATAATTCCTATTGGAAAGATTACATACTAGACACAAAGTGCTTCCAATTTACAGTGAAACTAAACTGGAAGAAAACAAGTAAAATGGGGCTTACAGAGCAAATGGTTTATTTTATGTATATCATAATGTTTTTGCACTTTTTAGCAACAATAGACATAAATGAGTTGCTAAAAACATTTTTAAATGAAGATACATTTTTTTGTATCTTCACAAAATGAATTTTTTAAGGCCTGGTGATACTAAATTGTAATAAAGAAACAACTTCTTGGGATTTCTCTTGTCCTTAAAAGGTGAGCTTGGATTCTGTGATGCATTGATTTCCTTATCAAGCATGTTTGGCTATATGCTTTTTTGTTTTGGAACTGGTGTCAATTTTATTCTGTAACTATAAATATAATTACCACGATAATACGTTTTCCACAGTTTTGCAAAGTTCCACATGCTCAAAAGGACTTAAATAACTCTGGAGGGAGCTGGATGCTGCTGCCAAAGTGCAGTTTCCAAAGCAGCAATTGTCTTTTGGATAGTAAACCTTGCTGAGAACAGCTTTGACTTCTTTCTATAATATTAGAAATTCAATAACAGTACCTTCAGTGTTAATTTGCTTTGTTTGAGGTAAACTTTTAAACTAATTTAAATAGATCTTTTTTTTTCAAGCTTTAGGATCTCTGAAGAGGCTCTTGAGGCAAATAATGGAATTTAGTTTTGCAGTGGATCAACTGAGTCTTTACAGTCAACTACAGTCTTTTATTATTAAAATAGACATTGACGAAGACATTTGTTCTACACATTTGCTATGCTTTTAAGTTTGAAAGTTACTTTTTTATGCTTTTGCATTACTGTATTATTACTCTGGTATACTTAAATATTTTTGTATCTAATAGTATTTATTCAATTTTTAAAAAATTATTGTTATTATATTTGAAATGGGAATGCCTAGGTGCCAATAAAAGTAAAAATCTTATATAAATCTTTGTAGTCTAATTACTAGATGAGGGGCCATATTCTGATGGGGAAGTCTTTCTTGTTCTTGTGGTCAACATTGAACTCAAGAAGTTGAGAGATCTGCTTACAAATCTGTCAGTATTAAAGATCTGACACTAAAGATCCAACCCNACATGAGTCCATCCTGTGGGCAACAGCTCCCTCCAAACTGCTGCAACATGAGTCCATCCCATGGGCAACAGCTCCCTCCAAACTGCTGCATCGTGAGTCCATCCCGTGAGCAACAGCTCCCTCCAAACTGCTGCAGCCTGGATCGCTGTTCCATGGGATGCAGTCCTCCAAGGACAGGCTGCTCCAGCCTGGCAGCAGGGGCCCTCTCTCCACAGGCCTCCCACAGGATCACAACCTCCTCCAAGGTGTCTGCCTGCTCCAGTGTGGGGCTCCTCTGTGGGCTGCAGGTGGATCTCTGCATCCCTGTGGCCCTGCATGGGCTGCAGGGCACAGCTGCTTCACCGTGGTCTGTACCACGGCCTGCAGGGCAGTGTGGGCTCTGGTGCCCCAGCACCTCCTGTCTCTTCTCTGCTAGGTATCTACTGAACTGTTTTTCTCACTTGTTCTCACTCCTGCTTCTCTGTAGTGACAGTTAAAACTGTGCTACAACATTTGTTTTGATTTATTCTTACACCTGTTATCACAGAATCACCATTTCTTACTGGCCCAGCCTTGGGCCAATTGGGCCCCGCCTTGGGCAATGGCACACATCTTTGGAGCCACCAGGGATTGGTTCTGCTGGACATGGTGGAAGCTTCTAGCAGCTTCTCACAGAAGGCACCCCTGAAGCCCCCCCCATTATCAAAAACAAGCCCATGCAAACCCAATACAGATTAAAACCTTAATAGTTTTAGAAAGCTTTTTTTTTTCTTTATGCATGTCAAAATAACAAGCATAAATCCATGTTTTCTCCTTTTCGAGTGACCTTTATCAATTTTCCAGAGCACTGTTACTCTTATTGGTCCATTTGCATGAATTCACTTTGTATTTTTTCAGTTTATCACATTGTGCAGTTATTCAGCAATAGGGTATATTCTTAGGAATGGTTGTCTTCAGAAAAAAAAGTAATTGTGGTTGTAGTAATCTGAAAAAAAGGTGAAATGAGTGCAAAGTCCTAAGAGTGTTAGCTGCTTTGAGTTAGCATCATCATTTAATACAGGCCGCCAGTACTGTTTTGGTCAAAAATCTAAAACACAGCACCATATGAGCTGTTATGAAGAAAATTAACTCTTTTCCTACCCTTGGCCTAGTACAGCTAGCAGAAAGTTTGAAACAGCAGATTTAAGAGTTTATTCACTTGTATACTTCTGTAAGACTCATATGGAGCTTGGCATTTCCCTCAAATTCTTCCCTCAAAATCTTGGGCAATACTGGGTGTACACTTCAAGTACTGGGCTAGGGTTTTTGTCTCATTGCTGACATGGTACTTCTGCCACAACAGAGTGCATTTTGATTATATTGTGTGTCTCCTGCACAGTTGTATGAAGACAACATTTGGGCAGCATTAAAGCCATAGGTTTGTTTTCATCTAATGCAGGTAGGCTGAATCTGTATTTCTGTTGGCAGATTGACTGCCTAGAAATAGGGTCACAGCAAAGGCAAGGAATGACAGCATGAGAAGTTTACTGGCAAAATTCTAATTTTGGCAAACATTATGTTAATAACATCATTGCAGGTTGGGACTTAAAATATGAAAATACATTATTTTGACAGTTTGACAAAAACTATGGTATGGAAGATAACTCTTGGATTGACTTAATAGGTATTGTTGTAAACTGAATGAGAATTGTGTGTTAACACTTTCTGGAGCTACAGGTATGAAAAAATAGTGCTTCTTTTTTTTGTGGAACAAGATCAACGCAGAATGTTCCTACAATGGGTAGTAGTGGGAGGTTGGTCTTCTAATTGAGAAGACTAGACTGGAGCTCTTTTGCATAGCTATAGCTGTGGTTGTGTGATAAAAATTATGGTAAGGTCACACATCACTTTCTTCAATGTGAAATCTTAACATCTCAGAAGAGGTCAGATTTTATGAATTCTTCTTAGATTGCTTTTAAGTGTAACATTGTTGTTTGGGATATCTCTGGGATTCACAGGGCTCTGAAGTATCATTAAGAAACACTTGATTTTTCCCTGACTCCACAGACTTTTAGAAACTGTGGTAAGTAGGTAGAGTGGCTGATAGGATAAAGCAGAGGTCTCCCACTGGGATGTATGTGCTGTAGAGCCGATCTTGCTCCTGTTCCTGAAAGCAATCTTGCAAATATGTGTTGCTTTGAATAGGTGGGACATTGACTGTAACACCTAGTCCAACCTGAATAGCACTTCATACTTCCTTGTATTATCAAAAGTCGAGGCTAAATAATTGAAAGAATTTTGTGAATGGCAGTTGGCAATACATTCTGACTTGTGCACTTAAGTAAGTTTTCCACTGAGTTCTGTTGATGCATTATGTGTAGCCTACAGGAGAAACTTCATTATTTTTATACAATGCCTTAGTAGAATGTTGTGCTTATTAGATAACACTAATTACAGAATTTTTTAAGAGTGCCCTGCAAGTATGTAAGTGCACCTCCTCTAGCTGATAAAGTTTAATGGAGAGTAAAAGAAAGGCTTAGACTTTAGTATCTGATTTGACTTTATAAGCCACTCTGTGTAATTTGGTTAATGACACTGGTGATAAACACCTGTATCATTGTTTAGTTGTGCTGGGAGATATAATGATTTAGCCTTCCTGGATTTAAAATCCCTCAGATATTTTCACTTTTGCAAAATAAGGCTGCTATTAGAGTCAGTAAAGATAGTTTTGCTTATAGAACATGTTAAAAATTGTTGAAAAGTTGATGCTATAATTTGCTACAAAGTGATAAATGCTTCTTAGGAATATAAATAATGCAGAGAAGAATGGTCTGTCAATAACCTAGTATTCAATAGTCTATCAATAACCTAGTATTGTGGTGAAACACCAGGAAAAAAGAAAAGTTTGTTCTTGGAAACTGAATATCAGCTGACAGCTTGTGACTTCTCAATCAATACAGTGTTGTTTTGCTTTCTTGGCATGTTGAGCACTTTGGAAATGCTCAGACTTGTTCATATGTCCCTAATTAAGGCAACAAGATCAGAAGTCTCAATCTAAAGGTTTAATAAATAAGTTTAGTGTGTACATAATGGATATATGAGATTTATAATTGAACCATTATATAGGACTCTCCAGACAGATAATATTTTTTTTGTCATTTCCTTTAGAATAAATATCAAGATAATTTAAAATGTTATTAAGTCCTCTCCAAGCATAATATAATCATGTGATCTTTGGCTTGGTAAGGCTTTAAGTAAATGAAGTACTGCATTACTATATGCATGCTTATTCATGACAGCAAAATAATATTAGGAAAAGTGTAACATTCTTAACTTTCGGACAACATGTTTTTCAAAGTTTATAATTATGTGGTTTCGAAGTTAGCTTGTCTGACTGGATGACACAGTCTTGACCACAGTAGAAATAATATATGACACTGCATACCACATGCATTATAAATGTAATCCAGAATTTACAGTTCTGTGTCTTCTATTAAAGCTTTTATACAAGTGTCTTTCAGCTATATTTGCTGTGAAGCATGGCTGTACAGCTGTATCTTTCATGGCAAACAAGGCTGCTCTTTAGTGTTCTGTATTGTCACCGAAGCCCTAACTAATACTAATACCTCACATCCAGGGTGAGTAATTTTCTCTCTGTGGCTTTAAGGCTTAATTTTTGTTCCGTGTTTTCCTTCAGGCACTTGTGAGGACAAAGATAAACCTCTGAGCTGCTCTGTCATTGAGACTTTGAGGTGTACCTTGACAGCTTACCAGAACAAGCTGGAAGATACGTCTAATGAGGTAACACTTGCAGTGTTTGGCTCTATATTGCATTTGGCCTGCAGCAGAACATACGCTTTGCTTGTAAAAAAACAGCAGAAGAGTCAGAATGTTGAGTTGACAGCTTCAGCTATGCCCAAAGAAAAAATCTCTGTTGCTACTATTTCTCTAAGCTTGCCCTACAGTGAAGTTTGACATTTGTGGGGACAGGGAGAACAGTTTTTTTGTCTTTCTAGTTTAATTTGGTTTTCTTCTTCAATTTTTTGGGGTTATTTTCAAAAAACATTTAGGATAACAAGCCGTTCATCTATAGGATTTTAGGTAAAAGATAATGATCTAAGAGGGCAGCTGCATATACTGGAGTGTTCTTAAATACACCATGGTTGAGTCTCAGTAGTCACTGCTGTTGGGGTATGTAAATGATCATGCTCCCCTGTACTTCTAAAACTGTATAATTTTCTGAGGAGAATGTTTTTTCAATGGATTCTCTTTGGAAGATATTTTGCTATCATTTCAGTTAAAATAAGCCTGTTAGAATACTGTCTTTAAGTTATCTAAGAAAATAATGGAAATATTTCAATTTTGGGAATCTTACACTTAAAAAAAATCAGATGTTTTCCATGCAGTCCTACTGTCCTTTCATATCACTGACTGAGAAGTTGCAGTTTTGCATTTATTTTCTTGTGTGTTTTGCTAGTCTGGCTGAATTACTCCTCTTGGGTGTAAGTGTTTTATTAATTTGTGGCTTTAAAGGCTGTAGAAAGAAGTTAACTGCACCATTAAAACTTTTTGTACAAACTTGTAATTAGTCTTTGAATAAAATTGGCAAGTACAGAAAGGCAAGGTGTGATGAGATTGTAAAGAGTGCCGGCACTCTTATTTCATTTCTAGGTTTTGTCTTTTGTTTTGACAAATACGTAGTCTAGCTAGTCACTCAACAGGTTAAAAAAAATTAAAAAGTAAAAAAAAAGAAAAGTATATCAGCTTTTCCCCTTTTATTGGGAAAAGAATGGTCTCCCACAAGACCTTTGAGTTTGTTCAAGGGGCACAAAAATAAGTGACCATGGTAACAATTATACTTTTTAAACAGCAAGCGCTGTTAGGTCTCTCCCAGCGAGATAAGAGAACTGATGTGTATAGTCATTATGAAACTCTTCTGAGACCCAAGTCTGGAAGCTGAAGAGTAACTAGGAACATATTACCCACAGCGAATTGTTATTTGGGAGGAGGAGCATCACGTGATAGGCAGCACAGTTGAAAAGTCGACTCAGCAGGCTTTGGCTTAGTGATGTGCTTTGTTGTGAAACTGTGCCAGAGACAGCAGTGGGGAGACCAAGGGGGTGGCTTCTAAGAAAGCAAAGAGAGTGTTCTGACAGAAAGAAGAATGAACTGTCAAGGAAAATAAATCGCAAGCAGAGCAGGACCAACAGATGACCTGCCACAAGACTTCCCAGTAGGACTGTGTGTGACTGACCCTGAAGTTGTCATATGGAGCCAGAGATCACTGAGCACCTTTGTGGTGCACAGAAAGGGCAATGCTCTGTCCTTCTTGATTACCCCTGCCCCCACAGAGAATGCTGCTTTTGGCTTTTTATGTGTGAGATATGTTTAATAATAAAACTTTTTAATAATACAATTATGCACAAGGGGACTATGAAAGGCACTGTGCAATAAAACTAGGATGTTTTAATACACAATAAGGAAGGGTTTTAGTAAGCAACACAACAGTAAGCAAATTCTAGTGGTTCTCTTTATTAAAAGATTTTCAACAAGATCCCACATATTGATGAATTTATTAATGTATGTGTACACCTGTATTTATATGTGAAATATGCTAGTAAACTTGTAACGTGTCATCTTTAACTTATTGTGTTAAACATTGGATTAAAAGACCTTGTTAGTTTGTGTGACTGAAAGGTGTAGAAGTGTTTTGGGTTTTGTAGATAACTAGATTCTGACTTTCTGTATAGTGCAGGCACCAGAATATGTTTGGGGAGAGGGAAAGGATTAGTAAACCAACAAAAAGACTGGAAATATTACAATAGCATTCTTTAATTTACTATAATTATTTCTAAGGGTTCTCTCAGGTTTCCTGACATCAAAATATTAAAGTAAACATTTTTTAAAATAATTAATAAATTTTGTGAATGAGGTATTCTGAGTTGCTCTTTAAATGTCAGGTGTTAGCAGTATCATCATATAAACAAAGATGCAGATTATTTTGATATGTTCTCATTTTTAAAAGGGGAAAGTGAAGCTAGTACACATGATGGTACCTCAGTACACATTAAGCAACATCTGAAATTACTTTTGGTTTTAACCCTACTGTAGTAACTGTGCCTCTGTGGAACATTGCTGCTTTTTACAGTATGTGAGTACTATCCAGTGCTCAGTAAAGAATCATGCTTGTAGCTGGATGATTTCTGCAAATGGTCACTGACTTGAAGACTTGTTTTCTCAAACCACACCCCAGATCATTATCTGAATTTACTACACTTTCAAGTGCAGTTCAGAATCTGTTTTTGTCAGGTATTTTGAGAGTTATTAGTATAGGTAAGAGTGGACTCATTTCGGGATTGTGCCACTACTCTTTATTTTAAATCGTTACAAAAGAGTTATTTAGTGTTTTGTGATGGCATGTTATTTAGATCGTATGGAGTACAAAAGCTCTTCAAGGAATTGAATAAATTTTGTTTTTTTACTTTCATATACAAAATTCTTCCTTTATATTATATTGAATAGATCATTGCAGCCTTTCTGTAAAAGCCTGTTTGACTTTCATATTTTTCGCAGCTTGAGAAAACGAAGGCTTTGTGTAAAAAGATGACAAAAGAACTTGAGGTATCTGAGGAGAAAATGTGTGCTTTAAGACAAGACCTTAAGGTATGGTTTAATGAACTTAGCATAAAATTTGAACGTTCTGCAAAAGGTATCTTTCTGGATTAAAAGTATCTTTTTTTCTTATCAAAGTCTTTATGTTGCTGGAGTCTGTTGAGCGAAATAAGTTTACCTCACAAGTTTGTGTGAAACAATTCTGCTTTATTCTGGTTACCACTATAAAGTACGTGATTTCAATGATTGCACTTCTGAAAAAATTAAAATACGTTGATAAATTTGCAAGGTATTGTTTTATATTGAAATTGGTATCAGTAATCTTTTTTGTTTAGCTGTTTTTCTCAGGAAAAGGGAAGGAGAATTTAATTACCTCTGTGCATATGAAGGTATATTTTATTAAAGATGTCCATTCTTATATTAAATTTTTGTTTGTGTTTAGCAGAATGGTCAATGCATGTGATACATCAAGTTGTCTTTAACAGCTGTAAAGTGTGTGGCCTAAAGTTTCTTGGAGTAAAAGTTACCTGAGATAAAAACACTTGAGAGCGCTTTCCTTTAGATTCGGAACAAATTTTTTTTTTTCTGTTTTTGGCTGACACCACTTTTGTAATGTCCTGTCTGGTTAAATCAATAGCCAAGGGAGTGAGCATGTCCTGAGGTTGTGTTTTAACTTGATCTCCCAACTAGCAGTGTATTGTATTACTGCCAAAATAGAATGTCTGTAAGCACAGTGTTTTTCAGATTCTTTTACTGAGGATATGCTGCTTTATGTTTTATGCAGTGTTTTTCTTTAACATTCATTGAATTTTCACATTAATGGATATTTGCATGTGACGTGTTGTCACTTACTATGAACTTTCTGTACTAATCTGTGACCAGAAGATTTCGGATTTCTGCTTCGGTTACAACAACTTTTTAGGTCACCTAAAAATTATGCAACCCTTTGCAAGAGATATTTGTATTCTTCACGCACAAACTGAGCTTGCTATACACACAGGATACCAGATTTTATGCAATATGCCAGTTTTAAATCTCTCCAAATTTTTGGTAACAATATTGTATAGATAATCAAAATCTAGATCCAGTATGAAAGCATTTGTATCAGAAATTTTAAATTAATTTAATATTTTAATGTTTTTATTTAGAAGAATAAAACTTGTCATTTTCTGATGAATGTGGTAGTATGTTTTGTATGATTTTAAGGTCTATGAAGCTATGATTTTATGAAAAATAAACAATGATTTCAGTTTGACCTTTTGCAAACTTTAGCAGTGCTGGAAATACAGTGTAACTGCACCATATTTTGGCTCAAAAGGGACAATATATTAAGTTCTATGTTTTGCTGGTGAGATTTTGGTGCTGGTAACATAATCATATTTATGAACATTTCTGATTATTACTTACTTCCCATGGTCAAACCTCCAAAGAGAGTCTTCACTTTTTCTAATCTTGCATGTAGAGAATACAGTGGACAACAGCAGCAGTGTCGCTTGCAGACTCAGGTCTAACAGATCAGGAATTCACTTAAGAAAATAATGTATCTTTTCAATAGGTCGGAGAGCTTTGCACTCTGCAGAGGATAAGTTGCATCCCTGTGTTCTTCATCTCGTTTGTGGGGGTAGAGGGGACTGTGAGGATCACTGCATCATGGAGCCTTCACCTGTCAGAGATGCATTTCCAATGCTGTCTAGTTGCAAGCTGTGGAAGAGGCCTATTGTCAATTTTGAAATTCTGTTCTTGAAACAGAAAGTCTTGTGAATACATGTGGTTAAATGGCTGTTTCTTTCCTCACATGATGAACACTTGAATAAGGTAGCATTTTATGGAGTAAAATTTATACCAGCTTTTCTATTACATTCTCTGTTTTACAGGAAGCTCAGGATACCTTGGCTGATGCCAATAAAGAGTTAAACTACCTGCACACTAAGTGTGCAGACAGAGAGACTTTAATAGAAACTTTAAAAATGGAACTACAGGATGTACAGCAATGCTGGGAGAAAGAGAAAGTACATGCCACAGAATCTGAAAATGAAATCCAGAAGCTTACCAGGGCTTACCAGCAGGATATGGAGGTATTACTAGAGACAAGATGACTGTCAAAGAGTCTTTATTTAATCTCAGCTTTATACATTTACATACATCAGATGGTTACTCTTAGTTTTAACAGATTTATCCCTAAAATATGATTTTAAGATACGTATTTTGCAATATGTGTTTAATATCTACAGGATTTCAGAACATATTGGTTCTCCTTTCTCCTGTATCAGAACTAATAGCTTAATCATTCCAGTATTTTGAATTTTTGAAAAACAGAGTTTATTTAAAAAGCTATGCTTGACAAACAATTATTTCTTTCTTTCAAATTAGAAGTTAGTAGAAATGTTTTACAATTGAAACATGTAATACTGTCATTATCATGTGTTAATCACTGATCCACATGGCAACTGATAGACAGCAGATATGGAATTGAGGTAGTTTTGCATGCATGCCACAAAACCTAGGAATTCTTACTTCTTATCTGTTATTCTTACTTCTTATCTAATTGTGGTGTGCTATATGTGGGAATGGGTCTACAATGTCTTATTTCAGGACTATTATCTCTACTTATATGTATTAACAGATGTTAATTGTGTTTTTTCTGCCCAATAAAGTGGTTCTGTACTAGCAATGGCAATGGTATACTTGTAGTTGTTGTGCATATTGAGCTCATTACTTCCACAAAGTTGGACATGGATGCCAACTGAGTAAAAAGGAAACATTCTTTCCACCTCCTTTACAGTGTGGTATTTAAATAGGGTCCACATGAAGCAGCTGGAATTGTTACACACATCAGATAATGATTAAAGTGGAGGAAACTAGAAGTCTGGCTATATTGTAAAGTCAGCATGTCTACAACCCTGTGGTTGCATTCAACATGTGTGAACTGATTTGGGGTCTTGGAATCCTGTTTCTCACACCAAATGGATAATTATCATCCTAATTTTATCACAGCTCAAACGTCAAATGTAATGATGGTGGCACACTGGATTTTTCTTGGAGAGTTTGTAGATCTGTTAGAAACAAAGTTAAACTAAACTGAACTACAATTTATTTTTAATTGCCTAAAATACCATGAAATAATTGTGAGAAAATGCATGTAAGTGTCATGGAAAGGGCTCAGAAAAACCCTACTTTCCAATCTCAGCCATCTGTATTTTCTTAATGTAAAACCTCAACCAAGGCCCCTGGAAAACAGTGGGAACCTTTGCAACAGTTTACAGGCTTTGTTCTTGTGACTTTTGAGGTACAGCTTTCTATTAGTGTCTACATTGAAGTGGCTAAGTTGCATATATGTACTAAAAGCATTAAGGATGGAATTTCTATAGTATGCTATTGTTCCTAAAGTTTATTTATAACTTGCATCAATTTATTGTATTACTGACTAAAATCAGTGTAAAAGAATGTGGAATTTAACTGATGGAATTTAACATTTGGAATTTAACTGATGAAGCTATAAGGCTATTTTGTTTGGCCATTTAGTCTCATATATAATCTATAAAAAAACAATTTTAAAAAGACTTTAGTATGATAGTTGTATAAATGGTGTGTTGTGCTGCCAATCCAATCAGAGAATTTTCTGCATGGTCTGCAGTTGTTGCAAGTGGGTACAGTTTGAATATAACTGGAATTTTACCATAAATAAATAAATTGCATGTACTAATAGCATGGAATTTTTAATCTGTATCAAATAGTGGTTGTGATGACAGCAGGATTGTTCTGTGTTTATATAAGTTATTTATATATTATGACTGAATAGACATTTTGTAAAAACTGTTTTCTTACATTCGCTTCAATATGTATGACTGCAAATATTAGCAATTGTGGAATTTTGAAAAAGGCTTGAGAATGAGCTGTGTGGGCTTTTTTTCACTTGCACGTAGTTCATATTACTG